>CM047909.1:31992438-32029410 GCA_026229545.1 Pistacia atlantica
TACTTATAACATTTGTCAAAGGATATATTTTATGGCAAGTCAATCAATTTTATTTAAGGCTATTGTTTCTGTTAGGAGATAGGCATATTATTTTACTTAAATGTTGCTATCATTCGGAATTATTTTGAAGCGTCATTTTGGAATCGTCAACTTCTGATTGCAATTTTAAAATAATTTGGGCATGTTAGATAGGGACCATAACCTCTAAAATTTCAGCTACAACTGTTACCAGGAAGAAAGTTCATCACCAACCTGATTTGTCGGGAAATTAACTATTGAAGAAGACTTCCAGGAGAAAAAGCTTTTCATGACAGGCATGTTTAATATTCTGAAACCACTGGCCCATCATCAAATTAGGATTATCTCTACAGGGTCAATCATTATTGAATTAGCACTCGAACAAGTATTATTTTAAAGACAAAAGTTGAAAACTATTTTCAACTCTCTCAAAAGAGTCAATATTCATCAGGTTGAAATGTTGAGAAGCATTAATTCTTGGCATGGAATAATGTTGGCTGGAATGAAGCTGGATTGGAGGTGATAGTTTCATAAATAATTACACAATATTTTATAATTACTATGAACTTATCATAGAAAACGGAAATGGAAAATATATATTCGAATGAAATGATGTTAGCCTTAATTCTTTATTGATATGTTAAGTACTTAAGTTTACAGGATTGCACGTTCGCAGTATATCATCTTACAGCAGACTGATCTAACCTGAATACAAAAATATCTTTTCATAGACTAATTCTTTGTTGAGAAGTCAAGCCATGAAATGTTAATTTTTATAATTTCTCGACAGAGTTCATGTAAAACAACTCCTTCTCAATGTCATCAACATTAGTTTTAATTCATTTTAGTAACACTAAACACACAAATGATATGTGTACAATTGTTTTAAAACCCGGACCAGATCATCCAATTCGACTGGTCCGATTAAGAATCAAACCCTTATTTGGTTCAAATACATCATAAATCTGGTTATAACAGCTAGACCGGATTGACTTAAGATTAAACCGGCAAAATAATATAAATCGCCAATCCAATCGATTGTCGGTTGGATCGGTGATGTTAGCATGACATCAACATGACATAATAAAATTTTAAAATTCTAATAAATTTTTGATTTATTTTATTTATCTTATATTGTTATTTAGATTTTGGATTTGGATGAAATTATTTTGAAAATTTATTAGAATTTTTAAATTTTATTATTTTACACTAACATCACCAATCCTACACTCGACTTGGGAACCAAGACCTTGACCTGAGTCAAGGCACGATTAGTCGACAAAATTGATGTTTATGAATCGATGTGATATTATTCTTATTTTGTTCTTTCAAAAAGAAATAATTGTAGCTATATTTACTTTATTATCTCCAAGAGTCATCTTAAACTATATATAGTTGTATTCATAATTATAAATTAAATACTGTGACTATATTAAGTATTTTGTTTGAATTTTTATTTTAAATATTTGTTTCTTAATTTAAAGAAACAAGTTGACTATGAAACAATTTTTTCTTAAACCACGAGTCTAAAGAAAAAAAAATTTGATTATTTAATGCACGATTAAGGCACTTCTTAAATCTTAAGCCAATTTATCCACTTTGGTTTGACTAAGCTTCGCATATTTTATTAATTAACTGAGGACCGCTTCTGAAGTAGCCCAGGTTCCTGGCGGCCCAAGTAGGTCTTCAGGCCCTATATCTTTATTTCTTCTTTAAATTTTGGAGTAGAAAATTCTTTTCTTATGATAAGCATGGCAATGGGGCAGGGTGGCCGGATGGGGACCCCATTCCAGTCCTCAAAAAGCACTCCTCGTCCCACTCCGTTATCCCGTAACACAACAGTTGATTCTACTTCAATGTTAAGATTCTTTCACATGACAAATACTTAAGTTAGTCACCTAAACTTAAGCTAAGACCTTACAACTTATCCAAAATATAGACTCATTATGTATTTGATAACGAAACAGATTTAATAATCACCATGAACTTACTTTTTAACGTCTCAGATTTACAGCCAGTAAAAGCAGAATTTTACATAGTTCACTCAATAGATTATATACATTCAGATTACGCATTTCACAATTTAATGGAGCATTAAATTGTTTGAAGTAATTTTCCTGTTACCTCTTTCCTGCTGTAGTGGTCTCAATAACCAAGTGGGTTACTAGTATCTTTATCTAGCTTCCATTACTGTGATTTTTACAATGTTTATGGAACAGTCTTCTACCTTTTTTCAAGGATTTTCTGATTCTTCAGTAAATTATTGATATAAAACAGGTGTTTGTTTTGGTGCAGATAGAAGAATTGCTTCATTTGTGAGCATGGAAACAACTTCGGCATTGCGAGTCATCAATTGCGGTCTTGTACGCACAGGAGACCAATATGTAGGCATCTCAGAACTTCATCAGGAGAGCAAGATTCATCTATTGTTGGATCCAACAACTCCAATCCTTTACCTTCTGTAGACGTAAAAATCTACCTAACGGAAGGGGGGTCTGATCCCGTGAGGTCAAGGCCACTAGCGATCTGCTGCACCTGCACACGTGAGAAACACACACGTGAAGCGACGGGAAACACCGGGGTGGTGTTTGCCGTAGGCACTCCGCGCTCAAGTCGGCAAGGCCGAAAGGGGCTAATTTAGTGAGGGGTAAGGGAATGAGAGATTAGGAAGTCTAGTCGGGGGATGTGACTACGGTGATCCAATGAGACTCGAGTGAAGAGTCTCGGGTGTGAGGGTGTAATGTCGATCTCCTTTGTAAGAGGGCTGGCCTCTGTTTATATAGTGATCGTCTAGTCTCCCAATCTTGGTAGAAGTAGGAGTCCTAGTACGACTCTGATACAAACCCTAGAAGAATTAGGATTGTGGTAAGCTGTCTTACCCGTGTCCGTATAGGAAGGTGATTCTAATTAGGAGTAACTCCGAGTAGGAAAGTGATCAGGAATAGGAAGGCGACCTTGAATGGGAGATTGATCGGGAATAGGAAGGTGACCTTGAATGGGAGATTGATCGGGAATAGGAAAGTATCCTGAGGGGGTTGTGGGCTTTGGATTTGTCCATGGACCTAGGACATGGGCCAGGTTTGAGAGGCTTGTGCCCGCTCAGTTTGGGCCGTTTTGTTCCTCATGTTAGACGAGAACTATGGCTTGGGCCTCTGTAGGACTGGACTTGGTCCTTTTTCCCTATTTGGGCCAAGGACGATTTTTGGCCCTAACACCTTCATTCCACAGCTGCCATGCTTGAAACATGAGATATTCGAGGCTAGATTATATACCTTTATGAAAAGTACACAATTTGATTGAGAACTTATGTATCCTACAAGATTGAGTGGATGTTTTTTGTGATAGCAGCCATTGTTCTTCTTGCCACTCACAATTTCTAGTACTAAAACTCCAAAACTATGTACATCAGTTTTAATTGACACAATGCCATTCATGGCTTACTCTGGAGACATATAGTCACTGTAAAAATCAAACTCCCGTTATTAATAATCGAAAAAGGTATATAATCTATGTCTTTTGGTAGAAAATTTAGCATATACTTATTATGTCCCAACAATTCTACTTGTATTTGCTATAGATTCATTCACACCAAAGATTCTAGCCATACTAAAATAAGATATTTTTGGATTCATTTGATCATTTAATAAAATGTTGATGGCTTTCAAGTCTCTATGAATTACTCTTAATCTTGAGTATTTGTGTAGATAAATAAGTCCTTGAGCAATTCCTTCAATTATGTTGAAGGAATTGCTCAAGGACTGAATATATTTCAGTTTAATAGTTTCTTTCTATGAGAATCTGCCACAAAACAACAAATCAAATTTAAGTAGTTGATAAGTGAAAAACTCATGTTGCAAATTCATCATATGTTGAAATGGTGGCCTACCGAAAATGAAGAAATCCAAGCTTTTGTTCGGCATGTACTCATAGATTAAAATCCTTTCTTCTGCCTACAGAGAACATCCTAAAAGTCTAACAAGATTAGTATGCTGGAGTTTTGCAATAAGCTTTGCTTCATTCTGGAACTCTTCTATTCCTTGGTTAGAACTTTTTGAGAGTCTCTTTATTGCTATTTCTCGCCTGCCGAGTAATATCCCCTTAAATCACAACCCTATGACAATTGATCATTATAAAACTACTATCAATTACTGAGTTGCAAAGTCGTAACTTGTAAATTGCACCAAAATCACCCTTCCCAAGAACATTTGTAGTTGAGAAATTGTTTGTAGTAGTAACGATGGTTTGAAACATAAATATATTCAGTTCATGCTCAATATTGTCATTTTTCTCTTGTGTTATTCCGTTGTTCATTATGTTCTCCACTAAATTAGATACATAGAAATAATATTCTAATAATCATGATTGATAATTTGCAATCATATTTATTTGATCCAAGCTATTACCTTTTGCCTTGCATATTCGCCATATTAAATAGCATAAGTAGCGAGCAGGGGGAACTAGTAGAGTGCTCCTACTATAATGAATGATAATCACCATTTGTCTTTTGTATTGGAAAATTTTCAAAATTTAATTTTGTTATGCTGGAAAAAGTAGGGCTGACGTGGAGCCTCGTCAGTAAAGGGTAGTCAGAGTTCATAAGGGTTTTGTGACGTCCAGGTGCAGCCACGTCATGCCTAGCGTAAGTGGCATGGCTCCTGTCAGTGTAGTAGGTGAGTGCCAGGCTAGGCAGAGATCGTCCCACGTGTCAAAGCCTCCGCTTTAAATCGAAATCCCTGGGCAGGGCGGTGATCAATGGGAAAGTGGGGCAAACTTTGGCGGGGCTGCACCTACCCGCTAGCTTTTATAATCATCACCTTGAACTTTCCCATTATAAATAGAGGACTTCCCTCTCATTTGAGGGTATTAGCTAATTTTTATGTTGAAATAGCTCTCACTCTCTAAACTGTAACTCAGCTCGCTGAATACGATCTGATCACTCTCTTATTAATACAATAGTAGTGGACGTAGGATTCGTTTGCAAGCATTCGAACCACTTTAAACATTGCCTCTCACCCCTTATTCTACTGAATATTCCCAGATCACGTGTGACCTTTAAATCATCTTAACATGTTACACGTGTAATTGGTTGGTGTCAAAATCGAGCATCAACAGTTTGACGCTAGAAGGAAGGCTTGATTTAGTACCCACTCTTCATCAGAGAAATCTCTGACTAATCGGTCTCATAATAGCAAATGGTTCGCGATTTCGAATCTGAGCGAACCAATCATGGCAATGAAGAAATCCCCAGATCTAGGAGGACATTTATCTTGAAATGCCTCATGGCCAACATAATATCTCAAGGGATATTCCTTCAAGCTCGCAGCTCGACCCAACAATCATGAGTTACCTAGAGGTTCAATCAATACTCTTCAAGCGGTCCAACAAAGGCTGGGCCCGATTGGATCGGGTCATCCCAATCGAATCCAATGAGGCGGTGCCATTGTAAAAAACACGTGCAGGTCGTGTGAAAGCACGAAAAAGGGTGAAAGCCCATCTCGCGTGCATTGCAATGCGTCAGAAAAAGGGAAAGCAAGTGGTGCACAGCGGACCCAAAGGCTTTTAGGGACTAGCGAACACCAATCGCGCCCCAAGTAGAATACCTGCGGCATTATGACTCAACAACATGTCATAGCATGGGCCGTCCCGTGCCACATCGCATGGATACTCCCACAAAAGTGCAAGGCGGGGAGATTCCCAATATCGCCAAAATGAAGACTTTGATCGTCATCGTGTAGGGGATTCCCATCACTTGCGGGCCAGTTCGTACCACTGCAGGGTTTGGGAAGACTTTTTGAATCACTTGATGCAATCACACGGCTCTGACCAACATGTATCAAGATTGGCCGAAGCCTCCGGTTGAGGGGAGGAAGTGTTCGATTTGCAGTCTGTCCTTAATCGCAACCATGAGGGTCGAACCCACATTGCGGAAAGTGATCCCTAAGTAGCTCCACTGCCTTAGATTGAGGAACTACAACGAGCTCTGGAACAGCTTAAGGCTCAATAGCATGAGCAAGGATAGGTCGTAAAGATGTCCCCTTTTTCTCCGGAAGTATTAGTTGCCCCTTTCCCATCAAGATTTAGAATGCCTGACATGCAAGCATTCAATGGGAATTTCGATCCATAGGATCATTTATACGAGTTCAACGACCTCATGGAATTCCACCAAGTCTCTGACTTGTTAAAATGTTGTTACTTGGCAGTAATCCTTACTACCCACACCAAGACGATGATTTAGGTCGTTTCCAACAGGATCGGCCAGTCTCGCATGGCCTCGAATGCTCGACATTTCTAAGACACTTCCAAGCGAATAGGAATTTCTCAATGCCACTAAGCTACGAGCAATATACGGTGAGAGAGAGATGAACCCTTCCAATCTTATATAGTGAGGTTTCTGGACAAATGGGTAGGCTTACTCCCAGAAGAGTCTATTGAGAACTCTGAGTTACATTGCGAGAGCTTCACTGAGATGATTTATGGAAGGAACTGCAATCTGAGGATGATGTTTCCCTCACTTGCTTCTACAACCTTACTGAAAAGTAACTCTAGATCAAAAGTTTCATGGTAGCTCTTAGTTGCCTATGACCCCACACATCATCGGGCAATGCTCCCAACCGGGGAGAGAGGGAGGCTGATCGCAGATAGGCTAATGATGATCAGCGAAAAGAAAAGAAGCAATGGTATGAGCCCAAGAAATCTTATGCCTTAGTTCCCCATCGTGATAGCGACAAGAGTCAATACGCTCCCCTGAATGCCTTGATATTGGCTATTCTGGATAAATCAGAGGAGGCCGGTTTGCTAGGAGAGCCTGAGCCCATGAAGAATCCCGTATCGGCTAGAAACAATAAAAAGTATTGCCTTTATCATTGGGATAGCGGGTACCACACCGATGAGTGTCAGACCCTCAAACAAGCAATTGTGGACCTCATTAAACTGAGGGGGCATTTCAAAGGGTATGTTGATGACTCGGCTCCCAGGTTCGGGAAAAATCAAGAGGAAGGAACCAAGGGAAGGACACCGTGGTGTGCAAAAGTCTCTATAGTGTAGGGATCATCTTTGGAGGACCACACCCCATGAGGAACTCTCAAAGTGCCCGGGAAAGGTATGCTCGGGAAGCCCATCATGACCCCAAAAGTGTCATGAACACGACATCACGACCCACCAAGGTTTGTAGAGAGAAGAAAATCACCTTCTCCAAGAAAGGCGCGGTACAATGGCATCATCCCCATAAGGATGCTCTCGTCATCACGCCTGAAATAGGTCGATGTGAAGTCCATAGGATGCTGGTAGACAATGGAAGCACCATGAATATCTTATTTCAGCAAGCCTTTGAAAAGATGAAACTAGCAGGCGATCGAAACAAACCTGCCTCTCATCCCTCTCTGGTTTCAGTTCCTAGTCATTTGATTCCCAAGGGGATGATCTCGCTCAGGTCACATTGGGAGAAACCAACGAGCTAACCAAGATGACTGAGTTTTTAGTAGTAGATTGTCTCTCTGCTTCCAATGGCATCTTGGGATGACCTCTACTATTAAACTTCAAGACACTCACTTCAATATGCCATTTGAAGATGAAGTTCCCCACCCCGATGGGGATAAGGGAAGAAAGTGGATCTCAACGCCCATCTCGCGACTGCTATGTAAGGACAGTGTAGATAACATGCAAGGAAAAGGGAGTACCAATTTGCATCCCTGAGCAGGCAATGGCGATCACCAGTGTGAGCCACGACTTGGCCTGGTTGAGGATGACATGGATCCTTGCATCCGGGGAGTGCCCCACCTCGCGGATCGGGCTGGTAGGGACCTATTCGAGGTATCGATCGAAGTGGTGATATTTGAGTGTTGAGGTCAGAGGGAGTAATCTACAACCCTTAGCTTGCCAATGATCTGACAACTTCCTTAGGGAAAATATACGATATATTCGCATGGACTCATGTTGACATAGTTGGGATCAGCTCAAACGTTATATGCCATGCCTTGAATATTAATAGTGATCGAGGCTAGTCCATCAAAAGAGAGCGATGGACCCCCGAAGCGGTATCTTTGTCTTAAAAATCGAGATAGATAACCTTCTTAAACAAGTCCATTTGAGACACCCGGTTGGGTTATTAAGGCCAAGGTCTTGGTAAAGAAGCCACCAACAAATGGCAAACCTGTAGATTAACTTTATCAATCAGAATAATGCTGCATCCAAAAGGCGCTTTCCCTTCTTGAGAATCGACCCGACATGTGCCACCTACGCGCGACTATTAGTTGAGTTTTATGGGCGCCTACTCGGGGATACAATTAGTGATATACACACCGAACGAAGAGCATACCTCATTTATTGATCGGGGGTTGTATTGCTATAAGGTTATGCCTTTCGGCCTAAAAAATGCTGGGCGACTTGTGGCTAGTTAACGAATTTTTTCCAAGTAGATTAGAAAAATTAGTGAAAGTCTATGTTGATGACATGCTAGTCAAATTGCATGCTGATCAGTGCATCACATCAGATGTTGTGGTATACTACGAAGGTATCGAATAAAGCTCAATCCCCTCAAGTGTTCATTCGGGGTATCCTTGGGAAAATTTTTGGGGATATAGGTTAACTAGAGGGAAGAATGAAAGGGTTAACCTTGAAAAGACTCAAGCTCTCCTTAATATGAGGAGCTTGACCGGAAAAACCAAAAAGGCCCAAGGTTTCAAGGGAACAATGAATAGTGCTGCGTGTTTTATATCAAGAGCAACAAATGCTTGCTTGCCATTTTTCAATGTACTCAGGGAACCGAATAAGTTCGAGTGGACTCTGGATAGCTAACGAGCTTTCTAGAGCATAAAAGAGCACCTCGAAAAGCCACCTCTCCTTTTCAAGCCGACCTGCAAGAAATTCTTCTCATCTATCTGTCTCTCAAGTGTACAGTGTGTAGCTCTGATTTAGGAAGAAAACAAAGTCCAATGGCTAGTATATTACGCGAGCAAGCGTTTGCTAGATGCTAAAATGTGGTATCCAGAAATATAGCGATTAGCTTATGCCCTGCTGAATGCCTCCAGAAAGTTGCAACCTTACTTCTATGCCCACACCATCCATGTATTGACTAACTACTTACAAGAGGAGGCAAGAGGTCCTTTTTTCAAAAAAAGCAGGCAAGGTGAAGTTGCTCGAAATGGGCGTGAACTAATTCAGTTTGATCTGCAGTATGCAAAGTAACCATCAAAGGGCAGCTGTTACCCGAATTTCTTTCAATTTTCACTACCAACCGATTAGGGAATGAACAGCAAGTCCATGAGAAGTCACCCACCCGAAACGGGCTATTTCGAACCTATTGACTTGGAGCCTTTATACGATGGATCCTGCGCAGAAAGGGGAAAGGGTTGGGGAGGGGCAAGCCTTTTCCTCTTTAGTCCCGAGGGGACTTATATCGGCGGTATTCTTTGGTTCGAGTTCAAAGCTACCAACAACGAGGCTGAGTATAAAGCATTGCTCACCGGTCTACGATTGGCAAAAGAAATGGGGTCAACCATGATCAGTATTCATAGCGGCTTCATGCTGGTTTATCAAATATTTGGAGGGTATCAGGCTAAGGAAGAAAACACGATTAGTTATCTGAAGAAAGCTAAGGCTGTAGTCGAGTCTTTCAAGCACTTCACTATCACACAGATTCTTAGAGACAACAATTCTATCACGGATGCCCCTGGCAAGAATAGCCTGCTTGGACTCGGATGCCCCGAGAAAGTATTCACATTAGAAATAAACATATCACGCTCTCGTCGAGCATGGTTGGAGCCGTAATCGATTTCTGGATGACCCCAGTTATTCAGTATCTCTGAGATGGGACCTTGCCCAATGACAAGGTCCAAAGCTTCTCGTTACACCCTCGTAGGAGATAAGTTGTATAAGCGAGGATTTAGCTAAAATGTGGAACCGACGAGGAAGCAAACTATATCACGAGGGAGATACATGAAAGGATCTACAGTAATCACACTGCCGCGCGATCCGTCGCTAATAAAGTTGTTTGTCAAGGGTATTACTGGCCCTTGCTTCAAGAGGATACCTTCAACTTTATAAAAAAGTGTGACAAGTGCCACCGGTTCGCGAAGAACATACGAGCTCCTTCCCACCAAGTGATAACAATGATCAGCCCTTGGCCATTCTCCATGTGGGGAATTAATCTTATTGGACCCATGCCAGTTGGAAAGGAAAGAGTCAAGTATGTAGTGGTCGCGATGGATTATTTCACCAAGTGGGCCGAAACTGAACCATTTGCCGCGATCACTACCAAAAAGCTCAAAGATTTCATCTTAAAAAATATAGTCTGTGTAAATTCCTGCCTGCATATCGACAATGGGAAACGGTTACCTTGAGAATTGCGAGGCGAGTTTTGTGATGTGGGGATTCATAAAAAATTCACCTCAGTTGCACGACCGTAAGCCAATGATCAGGTTGAAGTTGTCAACAAAACCATCAAGCATACTCTAAAAGCTAAGCTTGGCACTACCAAGGGTAATTGGGTCGATGACCTTCCAGAAGTCTTATGGGCATTCAAGACAATTTCAAGAACCTCTACTTCAGAAACACCTTTTTCGCTAGCGTATGGCTGGGAGGCAATGATCCTAGTGGAAGTAGAGGATTGGTTCACTTCGGAGAGACCTGTTCAATGAAGTAGACAATGAAGCGCTTATGTGTAACAACTACTTTCTTTCTACCAATTTCGTAATATCGATTAACAAAAAGATAGCATATTTATCAAAAACAGGTTGGGCCCAAAAATTTTCTTTACTTAATAATCACATTCTTTACAAAACAAAACATCATATGTACAAGGACTTTCAAAACAAAACGAAACAAGGGACAGTGAAGCCAAGTCTCCCGTTTGCCGGACGTCCATCCGACCAAGTCCTCACCTATTTCTGTACAATAAAGAAAACAACGGAGTGAGCACAAAGATGCCCGAAAGTAAAATAAAGCGCTCTTACGCTATCATCCCCGTGCATTACTCATCAATTCTCTTTGTATTCTTATCAAATTTCTAATTCAAATTCTCATTTTTCTTTCTTTTCTTTTCTTTCTATTCTTTTCTTTTTCTCAATCTCATTCTGCCTTTCTCATGGCGGAAACCGCTCTCTCTCTCATAGCGGTTTACATGCATTCCGCTCTCTCATGGTGGAGTCCGTCTTTCTCATAACGGATCACATGCATTCCGCTCTCTCATGGCGGAGATCACTCCTTCTCATAGCGATTTACACGCATTCCGCTCTCTCATGGCGGAGACCGTTCTTTCTCATAACGGTTTACATGAGGGTAACTCTATACTCACGAGTTCCCCATCGCACAACCTAGTTTCTTTTCTTTTCTATAGCACTTAAGAATCATTTTATCTTCTAGTGCTAGTTCTTTCTTTCTCTTTACTCTAAGAGAATTTGTTCTTTTCTTTATCTCTATTCATAGAGTGTTTCTTTCTCATTTCTCATATTTCTTTCCCATGTAATTACTCAATTAAACATATGCATATGGATGACTCATGCCTAAAATCTTCCTTATATGCATTCATGACATGCAATTATACTATGTTGCATAAAGTAAGGTCCTCTACTTCTACTCATGCTTCTTTTAGACATTTCATCAAACAACAAGTGTGCATACATAAACTCTATTCTAACTTCAATTATACTTCTTTCTTAATCCTCCCAAGTAGGAGTTCAACTCCTTTAAAACATCATACAACCTGCAAGGAAAAGTACACTTCAAATAATCTTCTCAAATCCTTCTAATTCTATTCACACCTCTTTCCAACTTTAACAACACAATCCACTCTTCTCATGGTGGAAATTCTTTCTTATAACAACCTTAAATTCAACAACTCATTTTAAACATAGAAATTCAATCATCAAGCATAGATCTAAAACTCCTTATACATCATTTAATCAAGTAAATCACAACTTAGGTGAATTTACTTACCTTGGACACAAGTAGAACCACTTAAACTCTCCACTCTTGATGGCTTGACACTTTCTCTTAACCTTCAATACAAAACTTAATAAGGATCCCATTCTTTCAACAAATGAAAATTTGCTTCTAGAGTAAGGAATCTCACCTTTTAGTGCTTAGGATCAATTTGTAACAAATTCTAGTCAAAAGCTCTTCAAGGATCCTTGGATGAAAAATTGAGAGAAATAGGGGATGAAAGAGGCGGTGGTGAGAAAACAAAATGAAGGGGTTTCTAAAGCTAACCCTTAAAATCACATATTTTTCTCCACTCTTTCCCAAAATACCCTTACTCTCTCTTTGAAATTCCATTTAAGACCTTTCATTCTTTGCAAACACAACCCTAATCAAACTATTCTCCATGAATTTTCCTTACAATTCACTCCCCACTTTTCCTGCTAAAAAGGGGTAGAATGGTCATTGAGTCTCAAAAGAAAGAAATCTCAAAAACTCAAGGGGGACATTCAGCCGGGTCTTCGCCTCGGCGAAGCTATTTTCTTCACCCCGGCAAAAACTCACAGAGGCCACCCGGGTTGAAGCACTCCCTCATCGCCGCGGCGACAAATCTTCTTCGCCCCGGCGAAGACTGTAACCCTAAAATTTCGCCAAGTCATACTAACCTTCAAGAAAAAAACACTCAACCAAACCAGTACACCTTTTCATCCAAGGATAAACCAAACAAGATTAACAACATGCGACTCAACTAAAAATAAATCGATAAACATTGAACCATTCGCAGAAATCTTAAGCTATGCCGCAGGTAGAGGGGAAAATGTTACATTATGTGTGCAAGTCTGGATTTAGTTCAAGAACATCGCAGCAAGGCTCCGCTAAGGATAGTAGCCTACCAACAGTGCACAAAAAGGTTCTTCGACTCTAAAGTTAGGAGAAGAGACTTCCAGGTTGGCGACCTATTCTGAAAGAAGTCCTTCTCGGTACAAGAGAGCCAAGTGCAGGAGTATTGGGGCCAAACTTGGAAGGCCCATACCGTATTGCTAAGGTGATATGACCGAGGACTTATAACCTCAAAAGGCTCAATGATTTTGAAGCACCGCGAGCTTGGAATGCTGAACATCTTCACCCCTATAATCAGTAATTCCAAACTCGTTTTTTTAATTTTCTTGTAAAGATTTACTCTTTTAAGCTTTGTATATAAGATCACTCTTATGTAATTTTGTTCCTCACCTATGTACCTTTCTATTCGAAGATGTAATACTTGTACAAGTGCTATCATAAATAGTTAGAGAGTGACCTAATGTCCACATGTATAAAGTTTGTGAGGCACGAAAGATTATAAGTACTCACAGATGATTAAAGAAATAGTCTCTTTATTTATTAAAGTTAAATGCAAATACAAATTTATGAGCACATGCACGGTTGTAAAAAAGAAAACCAGAAATAATCACTGGCCTTCATTCCTAGGCCCTAAAGGTGCGACCTCAGTGTCTTCAGGTTGGTCATCAACCACTTGGTCAATTGTCGGGTCCTTCGGGACATACTCTTCCGGTTAATCCTCTTCCAAGTGAGGCCCTAGACCTACCCCCTCATCGTCGGCTCTCGCCATAGAGGCAAGGATCCTCTAATAATCATCCGGAAGGTTGGTAACATCCATGGTTAGATTCTTTGGTCGAAGGGCGTAAATTGACTTAATCGACCAATCAACAACTTTCCTCTCAATCTCCAATTCTTGTCGCTTCATCTCTTTGGTCAATGAAGCGACCTGCCCCTGGGATAATTTGAGGTTTACCTCAAGTGCCTTCTTCTGCTTCTCGAAAGTTTCCCACAATCGAGCTTTCTCTTCCTCCGCCCATAAGGCCCGCTCAGAGCTTGCTTGCAGCTCTAGTTCTTTCTTGCCAACCTCTTTGGTAACCCTGGCCACTGTCTTTGAGAGCTGTTTAATCTCATTTCCTTTCTTCTCCAGTTTGGTGTTCTAGAAGTCCACCATGTTAAGAGCAGAGTTCCTCTTCGACATGTACTGGTTCGTCTGAATGACGTGTAGGGTCAGCTCTTCTTTTGTAGCCGCTAAGTCATGCCTCCGTTGTGTGTTCTCTTCCTTCAGCTCGAAGAGTCCCCCGGCAGCTTCTAGTTGGACCTTTTATTGGGCCAAGTGCATGGCAAGCAAAGACTGTATAGTAAAATAAGCAACCGTTAGACTGGCCCCTTGAAAAGAGTCAAGCATTGGAAAGACCTTGACAAGGATAAACCGTCTTACCTGGCTTTGCATTTGAACCGCCCTAATCATTAGGTTCGCAGGGTTGGAGGCCACAAGCTCTTTAAAGA
Organism: Pistacia atlantica; assembly: GCA_026229545.1. Lineage (NCBI taxonomy): Eukaryota > Viridiplantae > Streptophyta > Magnoliopsida > Sapindales > Anacardiaceae > Pistacia > Pistacia atlantica. Next base: position 32,006,695 of record CM047909.1, read on the forward strand.
CTTTGGTGAACTTATGCGCTTCAAAGGGAAAAGGGTGAACGGCACCAGGTTGTGGGTGCGGCTGCCCATAAAGATCCCAGCACTGAGTGTGTCAACCTCTTGAAACAAAGGGCACCTCGCTAGCTAGCCTTTTGCCTTCTCTCCTCCTGGAAGCCGCCACCTCTTTTTGTCCCCTGCGTGGACGGACCATTGTAAGCCTAGTCACGCACCTCGAGCTCCCTCCCTAGCGAAAAGCTTGATAAGGCTGCGACCTGCTAGGCTACACCCCAAGCCCTTCGTCTTAGACTCTGATTCCTTGGGCTATAGCACTTTTCTTTTCTTGGATTTTTGGCCCATGCTTTTACTTTGGGTGTCTGGACTGTGTGAGAAGGTTATGTCGGTCATTTAGTGGGTGGCTGTACCCCTACTTGCGCTCATTCGATAGGGATGTCGCCAGGGGTTGCCTTGGCTGGTTTGGTAGTGCCGACCTTGGGGAAAACAAACCCCCTTTCTCTCAATGGCCTTGGAACTTTGGGCGTGTTAGAGTAGATGCCCTAGAGCCAATCAATTATTGTAGAATTGACTCTTTGTAATAATGTTCATTAATCAATAAAAGGCATTTTATTCTATATCGCGTAAATCATTATTATTGCAATATGTATTGATATATGTCCTTAGAATGGTAGAAGCGTGTGAGGGTATCAAGTGTTTCAAATCTTGATAGTGAGAACCCTATGAGCACATATGGTGGCCATTCTAGAAACGTCCAGTAGCCCTAGTATTATTCGAACTAAGGGCACGATAATATAGGTAAGGCTATCATAGTGTTGAACGACCTGTCGAGAGGCGGATGGTAGTCTCACTTGTCAAGGTTGTTTGGTGACAACTGGTGCAACACATGGGTGTTTGTTGTAGGCGATTACACCACAAAGCAAGTTTCTTGGGTGACCCTCACCAGAGGATTCCATATGGATGGTAACCCCAATGTCTATGGAACAAATCCTCTAACGAATGGTGGTGCATGTGATCCTTAGACTTGAGATCAACGGGCGCCTTGTGCACCGATTGGTGTAGTTTGACACTAGCCTAACACTTCTTTTGAGTGTCAATACGATGGTGATTGGTGCATCAAGGAGTGTATCAAGACTATGGTGGATTGACAGAGGATTTATCACTCCCGGGTACGGGAGAAAGTTATCTCACGACGCAATTCAGTATATTGCAATGAACTAAAACTGTGGCCACAGTGGGATTGAGTTGTTGCTCTATCCAGTTTATAATACGGGTCATTGGTCTAGAAAGCGAATAAATAATATCGAGTAACCGAGAAGGTTGACACTATTTCTATGCCTTTGTCTCGTCGAGATAACGAATGATGAAAGGATCGAATTACGGTAACCATATCGTTGTGGTGGTAGCTACTTTGCTAAATCCGAATCTATCGGGTAGCCATGATGCCTTGCTAGGGGCCAATCTTGGTCTGTGTATTAGTGAGACGATTAATTGGTGTTAATCACAATACTATACACTGTCGATATGATGAGGAGCCTAAGGGTCACACACATAGAAGACCATTTAAGATGAGAGAAGAAAGAAGGGCGTTTTCGTCTTTTAAGGCGAAAGGGTATTTTGGTAATTTCACAGTGCAATTAAATTTGCTGAGGTCGTAGCTTTTATTTAATTTGTTAGAAAAATTAAATAAGTGAAATTACGTTTAAATATGTGTTCGCACATATTTAAATATATTATCATTATTGTTAAATGTTAATATATATGTTTAAATATATATATTAATTGATTTTAATTGAGATAATGATGGAAAATAAAATAAATCAAATTGGGAGTATTTGGCAACATGGGGCGTTTGGGTTGGAGCCCAAGCCTATTCCGTATGGGATTAGGGCAAATTGTTTTTAAATATAAAAGGAAAAGTATGTGATTTTAAATTAAGGTTTTTTCTCTTTTGAAAACAAAATACACAGCCCCTTTTGGAAAAGCAGTCCCACGGCAGTAACACTTTGGAGCTTGAAATCAATTCAATTGATTTTGTCTTCTTCTTAATCTTGAAGCCAAAGAGGATCTGGCAAATCCCTCTTTGGTTCTTTTAAGATTGTCTTCGTGTGGACTACACAGGTTCGATCTTACACTTGGATCGATAGCAAAACATTCGTCAACAAATTTGGAGGAGCCTCCAACGTGCGTTTGTTTCTTTAAACTCATGTTGAATATTTATGCAGATTTTATTTAATATAAATTGTAAAATCATACCCTTGATCTTGGTTCATGTAAACAATCCCTGAGTTATATTATTTTTGTTTCCGCTGCGTATACGGGACCGTTTACTAACAGGGCGGCATAGTCGTTGCATGCAGGTACTATTACTAAAAGAGTTCGCTACATGCAAAAGCCAAAAGTTTGAAAAGATTGCGGATACTTACAAAGTAAGGGTTCCAAAGTCGCTTTAGAATTGAAGAAATTGGCAGTTGTCACAAGTAGTTTCACGTTGCAACAATGATTTGGCAGGTTACCAAATGCAACTATTTGGTTGAAGTCAGAAAGATCTATCAACCTGGTTGATTTATTTCCTGTGAAGAGACAAGAAAGATCGTTAGAAAGTAAATCACCCCCCAAAAAAAATCGCTAAGTACAAAAAAGGAAGACCTACCCAACTCCCTAAAATGGTAGATGCCATCGTAATGAAAAAACAAAAACTTGGTCTCGTATGCCCTAACATTACTAGGGTAATTAAAAATGCCTCCCTCAATCATGAATCGCTTCGAGAGGTAGTGAGAATCTTTGTCCTTGCTCTTTTTTAAATAGTACGTGAAAGATTCAGCATGCATGAAGAGTGGTGGAGATGGAGAATGAAAACATGAAAGCATGGATTAAAAAAAAAAAAGGGTTTACATGCAAAGCTTAGATATGAGATTATACCTACTCCTTTGCTTTGGATTGATGAAGATTAGCTTCAAAAGGATGAAACCTCCACACTTTAACACCACCTTGAGAGGATTAGAGTGGCCGTGGCTAGGGAGAGAGAGCTTTTAGTTTGTGTTTGAGTGAACAAGTGAAATAATGAACAAAAATGCAACCTTTTGCACTTATATATACTTGGGCTATTTTGTAATTATTTATTTTTTCACTTCCAAGCCCAATAAAATCTTATTTTATAAAGGGACTCCACGAATTTAATATGCTACCATTTGAATAATCAATATTATTCAAGGGCTTATGTAAACTAAACTAGTTTACATTAACAACCCATAAATTTACCCTTTTTACCCTTTAACTATTAAAAGGTTATTTTTGTTCATCTCATTAATCTTAACACTTTAAGATATAATAATTAAATATAATTAATTATTGCTTGACCATTTTAACCCTTAAAATGTCACAAATTGTTTTCTATGTAACTATTACTATAGAAATCCCGTTATTACCCTCGGAAGGTGCTAGCCCTCTTCGGATAATCATTTCTCTCTCTCATCATTCTCTAACTTCTCAAGGCCATTGGTGTGACCATGTAGGTCCACCGTGGATTAGCCGTGAGCCGGTTCTGGATAAATCCGGAAACCCATCCGGAGGCCCAACGACTATGGTAAACATCTAGCAATGTACCATAGTTCCTAAACCACGATGAAGAAATACTTCATCGAACCCATTTCAGATCATACGTACCATGCAGGTAAAGTCCCTCCATTGAGATATCCTAATCGAGTATGGATTCATGGAACGTCAAAATCCTAAACTCGATCTTCTACCGAATCGTCGATCAATATGTTCGGAACTCGTCATCACAAACTTGCTTTTGTATGACTAATAATAGACTCTGGCCAGAGATTCAATTTTCTAACATTTATCGATGTTCGTCTAGGAACTCGAATCCGGATGGAGTTAGCAGTACTCTCGATCCTATATTTTCGAGTCAATGGATCCCCTCTTGACCATCGTTCTTTTCCGCATATGAACAACGCATGACCAAATAGGCTTTATTGTACGAAACATGATTAGTCTTGTACTTATACACCGTATGAACCATACGCATCCATATCGGATCTGACTACAATGTCTCAGGTCAAAGGACTACATCGTGCACTGATATAACTAAACGATACATCATTTACTACATGCTTTTCCAAGTGATTTGTCGTTATTCGGTCACATTCGAAAAACAGTTCACCAACCGTTAATCCATACCAATGCCCCAGTGACATGACTATCATCGTCATCCATACTTATATCAACTCATGATATCTTTCGTAAGCATCCGATATGCCTACTGTGCAATATAGTTGCCCAAATTTATATTGCTTCGTGAGAACCCTTTTCGATAATTCATTTACCTATTAAATGAATCATCTGGACAATTCATATACATACTTTATTTTAAATGCATGACTGAATAAAGGAAGCAATTTACATATATGAATTGAAGAACTCTTTCTTCTATTATTTATGATATATATAGATACAAGACAAAATGCTCTGAAACCAACAACACGAATGGTTTCTAGGGCATACACTAATATACACTAACAGTACGAGCAAGTGAGCTCTAGAGCAGTTAGCTGCCCGAGGCCGTACTCGGCACACATGATATACATAGACATTACTATCATGTATGCGTTAGGTATCAGCTGTAAAGGTGTGACCCCGAAGTGATCGAGGATTGACCTAATAAAGCGATGGAAAGGAATTAGTGCTCCATATTTGAATATAGCTTCAGAGATTGCAACTATTCCTTCTGATGAATTTTGAGTTGTATGCGACCTGTTCAGGTAGACTTCTATGTTAAGTGGGTATTAGTTTATTGCCTTCTATACTTTGTCTCGGGTAACCACTAACAAAATCTCTTGTGTAGGGCCCACTTAGGTGTCCTGCACCTGCGAGCTCGTTCCTTCATTTTTTTTTTTTTTTTGTCGTTGTAGGGTCCATTTCTTTTACAGTCTGAAAAAAAGGGGACACGTGGAGATTACTCAGTCTCCGTACAAAATTTTGTACGATGACGAGGAAGAGAAAATCCCTAAAAACCCTTGGAGACCACCTCCAATTGTTCATACCCTAAAAATCTATTCCTTACAAAAACCCACCATTATCACCTGATTAACTACATTTGAAACAGAAGAACGAAAGCAATGGAAGGATCTTCCTTACCTTTTTTGCCAGTGGAGTTCAAACTTCTCTCTGTCACCGGAAAGAGCGCACCAACTTGAAGGATTTAAAATTTGGTTTCATGAGAGCTCTGTGCTTTTTCTAAGAGTATGAGTGTTGTGGCATTGCTTGAGTCAAGTCTGGGATATTATAATGGAGGAAACGACAATTGATCTTCCTAAAGTCAAGTAACATTTGGGCAGAATGTGTCTCTCGCCGTTGATAGCGACCACGTGTTGTTAATCAGCAAGAAAGAGTAACTGCCATGCTTCGAGAAATTCAATCGTTGCATCTCTCTGTTGAAATACTCGAGCGACGGCTTGATTCTCTCCTCTATATTCAATGCAATCTCATCCGTATTTAATGCCCTGGTAAGGAATGACGTTTCAACATGGCTTGCATTTAATACACATGGCTTGAAAGAACAACATGAAGAGGTGGCAAAAAATGTAGATTGAAAACATGAAAGGGTTGGATTAATGGGATTCAAAAATTTTTCAAACAGAACTTGAAAAACATTATACCTTCTCCTTTGCTTAAGGTCGATGAAGCCAAGATTCAAAGGGATGAATCCTCCACACTTTAACACCACCTTGAGAGAGTGGCCGAACCCTAAGAGAGAGAGAGATTGATTTTCTTTGAGTGAACTAAAATGAATCCTTGACCTAAAATGCAACCATTTGCATTTATATATACATGGGCCATTTTGTAATTAATTGTTTTTCACTTCTATGCCCCAATAAAATCTTATTTTAAAAGGAGCCCGAGTATTTATTATTTTACCCTTTGAATAATAAATATTATTCAAGAGCCCATGTAAACTAAACGAGTTTACATTAACAACCCACAAGTTTACCCTTTTGCCGTTTAACTATTAAAAGGTTATTTTAGTTCATCTCATTTATCTTAACGCTTTAAGATATAATAATTAAATACAATTAATTATTGCTTGACCATTTTAACTTTAAAATGTCACAAACAATTTTCTATGTAACTATTACCATAGAAGTCCTGTCATTACCCTTGGAAGGTGCTAGCCCTCTTCGGATAATCATTTCTCTCTGTTATTCTTCTCTAACTTCTCAAGGCTATTGGTGTGACCATATAGGTCCATCGTGGATTAGTCGTGAGCTATTTCTGACATTTATCAATGTTTGCCCAGGAACTCGGATCCGGATGGAGTTAGTGGTACTCCTAATCCTATATTTTCAAGTAAATGGATCCCTTATTGACCATCGTTTGTTTTCACATATCAACAACGCATGACCAAATAGGCTTTATCATACGAAACATGACTAGTCTCGTACTTATACACTATATGAACCATACGCATCAGTATCAAATCTGACCATAATGTCTCAGGTCAAAGTATTATATCGTGCACCGATATAACCAAAAGATAAACCATTGACTACATACTTTTTCAAGTGATTTGTCGTTATTCAGCCATGTTCGAAAAATAGTTCACCAACCGCTAATCCATACTAATGCCCTAGTGACATGACTATCATCATTATCTGTACTTATATCAACTCATGATATCTTTCGGAAGCATCCAATATGCCTACTATGTAATATAATTGCCCAAATTATATTGCTTTCATAGGGAACCCTTTTGATAATTCATTTACCGATTAAATGAATTATCTGGACAATTCATATACAACTTTATTTTAAATGCATGACTGAATAAAGGAAGCAATTTATATATATGAATTGAAGAACTCTTTCTTCTATTATTTATGATATATATTGATACAACACTAAATGCTCTGAAACCGACAACACGAACGGTTTCTAAGGCATCCACTAATATACACTAACAAACTCCCACTTGCACTAAACCCATTCGATGTTGTATGCCATACCCATCTTCTCAAGATGATGGTCTAATTGCTTTAGTGTCATCGCCTTAGTCAGTGGATCAACTACATTTTCTGTTGAAGGTGTCTTCAGAATTATAATCTCTCCAGCTCCAACATATTCTCTCAAAATGTGATACTTGCGCTAAATGTGTTTGGATTTTTGGTGTGCCCTTGGTTCCTTTGCTTGTGCAATAGCTCCAGTATTGTCACAAAAAATGCTAATTGGGTACGCCATATTCGGAACCACACCAAGTTCAATTATGAACTTTCCCATCCAAATAGCCTCTTTTGCTACTTTTGAAGCAACAATGTATTCAGCTTCTGTAGTGGAGTCTATTGTGGTTGTCTGTTTGAAACTTTTCCAACAAACAGCACATCCATTACATATAAAAATGTACCTTGATGTAGACTTTCTATCATCAATATCTGATTGGAAATCAGAATCTGAGTATCCTTGAATGTTTAACTCTGAACATCCATAAATCAAAACTAGATCCTTATTTCTTCTCAAGTACTTAAGGATTGATTTTACAATCGACCAATGTTTCTCCCCTGGATTTGACTTATATCTACTTGTAACACTTACAACATAAGCTATATCAGGTCTTGTACATAGCATTGTATACATTAAGTTGCCTACTATAGATGCATAAGGCACATTACGCATCCGCTGCCGTTCTTAATCAGTCTTGGGACCCATCTCCTTGGAAAGATGAAGACCGTGAATGAAGGGCAAGAGACCTCTCTTAGAGTTCTTCGTGCTAAATCTTTTTAGCATTTTCTCTATGCACAATTTCTGGGATAATCCAGTTACCCTTTTCGTTCTATCTCTGTAGACATGAATGCCAAGAACATAAGTCGCTTCTCTTAAGTCTTTCATCGAGAAGGTTTTGGACAACAAAACTTTAACCTCTATCATCATGTCTATGTCATTTCCCATTAAAAGTATGTCATCTACATATAGTGTGAGAAATGTGATGGTGTGATCTTTAACCCATTTGTATATACAAGGTTCATCCAAATTCTTGACGAAACCAAATGATTTGATTATGTCGTCAAATTGAATCTTCTAGCTTCTTGAAGCTTGCTTCAATCCATAAATGGATTGATGCAATTTGCATACCTTATGCTTTTTAGTAGAGGATACAAAACCTATCGGTTATTTTATATAGATGTTTTCCTTAATAAACCTATTGAGGAAAGCTGTTTTGACATCCATCTGCCAAATTTGATAATCATGGTATGCTATGATGGCTAGCATTATATGGATGGATTTAATCATAGCTACAGGTGAAAAGGTTTCCTCATAATCCAATCCTTCTTTCTAAGTATAACCTTTCACCACCAATCATGCTTTGAAGGTCTCTACCTCCCCATCCTTGCCAACTTTCTCTTGTAGACCTATTTGCAACCTATAAGAACTATTCCCTCTGGTTGATCCACAAGTGACCATACTTGATTAGCATGCATTTATTCTATCTCAGAATCCATCGCTTCTAGCCATTTTCCTGAATCTCTATCTAGTATTGCTCATTCGTAGCTTCTAGGATCATCACCATGATCATCTACTTCCACTAAGTAAGATTCAAAATCTTACTCATGTAGGAACCCATATCATTCTAGAGGTTTTGATATTCTAGAAGACTTTCGCATTGGAACCATAGTATCTGATACTGAGGTTCACTGAGTGGATGTTCCAGCTTCATCAATCTCAGTTCTTGGCTCTTCGAACTTTTCCTTGAGTTCAACATTTCTTCCAACACCGCCTTCCTCCAAGAACTCGTTCTCGAGGAAGCGCAGATTTCTATTGATCCAAACTCTTTGATCACTTGGGAAGTAAAAGTAATATCCTAAACTATCTTTAGGATATCCAATGAACCAACCCTTCTCGGATTTAACATCTAGGTTATCAGATTTAACTAATTTAACCTAAGCTAGACAACCTAAAATCTTCATATAATTCAGACTTGGACGTTTTCCATACCATATCTCATACGTCGTTTTCTAGACAGTTTTAGACGGGACCCTATTAGGGATGTGCATAGCGATCTGGAGAGCGTATCCCCACAATAACATTGGCAAGTCTGTAAAACTTACCATCAATCGTACCATATCCAATAGGATACGATTTCTCCTTTCAGACACTCCATTAAGCTAGGGTGTATAGGAAGGAGTCAATTGTGAGATGATCCCATTTTCTTTTAAGAACTCCTGAAACTCTGTACTTAAGTATTCACCCTCATGATCTGATTGTAGTATTTTAATACTCTTTCTAGTTTGATTTTCTACTTCATTCTTGAATTCTCTAAATTTTTCAAAGGATTCAGATTTTTATTTCATTAAATACAAATACCCATATCGTGACATATCATATGTAAAGGTAATGAAGTATTCAAATCCTCCCTTAGCTAAAGTACTAAATGGTCCACACACATCTGTATGTATGAGTCCTAATAGTTCTTTAGCTCACTCTCTTTTACTCTTAAAAGGAGACTCGATCATCTTTCCTTGGAGACATGATTCATAGGTTGGATAGGGTTCAGAACCCAATGAGTTTATGATCTCACTTTCTCCAAGCTGTACTAATCTTCTCTCTCCTATATGACCCAATCTATGATGCCATACAATTTTAGGATTTGATTAGATCGAGTTCTTTTATTAGAAATGATATTGATTGAAGTATAGTCATTTAATTCTAAGACATATAAACCATTTGTATTCACAGCTTTACCAACTAAAACACTTCCAAAATGTATTGAACATTCATTTCCATTAAACAGTACATAGTAAGCTACTTTACACAAAGCAGAAATATAAATGATGTTTCTAACTGCTTTTTCAAAGTACAATACTTTAAATAAATTCAAAACATGCCCTAAAGGTAGTCTTATTGGGCAAGTCTCCATGGCCTCGGCTGCAACTCGTGCCCATTTGCCATCCTTAAACTGATCTCTCCCTTAGTCACCTTAGAACTATTCTGAAGTATCTGCAAAGACATACAAACATGAGATGTTGCTGTTGAATCTAATATCCAGGAATGACTATCTGAATTAACACTTAATTCATATTCAATCATAAGACATTGTTTCGTACCTGTTTTTCCTTTGCCTTTCCTCGGACTCTTCAGGTATTGAGGACAGTTCCTCTTCCAGTGTCCATCTTCTCCATAGTGGAAACATTTTCCTTTTGCAGGGTTTAGGGTTTGAAGGGTTTCGGGTTTAGGGGTTTGAAGGGTTTAGGGTTTGAAGGGTTTAGGGTTTGGGGTTTGAGGTTTGAGGTTTAAGGTTTAAGGGTTTAGGGTTTGAAGGGTTTAGGGTTTGGGGTTTGGAGTTTAGGGTTTAAGGTTTAGGGGTTTAAGGTTTTAGGGGTTTAGGGTTTAGGGTTTAGGGGGGAGGGTTTAGGGTTTAGGGTTTAGGGGAAAAAACTTGAAATTTTTCTAAGTGTTTTGCTCTCAACTCATTCTCACTACCGGAACTTCACCGACTTATTCCGAGTGCGTCCGGTGTTGGAATCAGACGATCCACCCACCATTGGAAAGAGTATTGAATGAGCTATCTTGTCATTTTGTCACTACCTATGGTCGCTACTTATTTCATTGGGATTTGGCTATGAAAGTTCATGGAATTTGCAGATCTATTCGTTCTCGTTGCTAGAACTTCGGCGGCTTGTTTCTGGTGCGTCCAGTATCGAAATTGGACAATCCACCCACATTCGGAAAGAGTATTGAGTAGGCTATCTGGTTGTTTTGGCACTGCCTATGTTCACTACTTCCTTCGCTGGGATTTTTCCGTGAAAATTTACAGAATCTGCAGATCTAGAATTGCTTTCGCAGTGGGTTTCTTGATCGGGAATTGCACTGGAGTGCTACAACTGACTCTTCTAGGCAGGATCTACAATCCCTATAGCTGTTTGCACCTTTTTGAAATCTAGTTCCCTGAAAAACTTGCTGTTTTTTCTCGGGAATGTGCTGTTTTGGTTGGGTTTCTTTGCTCATTCGTGGACCTGTTTTGGTGTGTTTTTGGTGTGATTTTCTGCAGTTTTTTTTGTGGTTCTTGCTGGTGTTGATTGTTGCAGATTCCTGAAAAATGTGGTTGCATTTGGTTGGGTTTAGGATGCTTTTTTCGTGCATGCAAACTGTTTGATAAAAGTCCTTTATAGGCCTTGTGCGCGCGGGCGTATCGCCTAGTACACCAGCCTGCTGCTCCCACTTCTTGGTCTCCTGACCATGCCTTTCCCCATTCCAACACCAAAACCTCTTCACCCCTGGCTTTTTTTATCAAATCCCTGCTGTTTTGAACTTTTAAACTCACCTAAATCACACATTTTTTTTCCTGCCACCAAGTGTTTGACAAAATGCTCGAACCAAATCCCTCACTCCCAAATAACATCGTGCCGCACCCAACCCAAGCCAAAACTTCAAACACTGCCTCCATCAACTCCCAACTATCGTAAACTTCCAGAAATTTGGGAAAATCTTTATGGATTGGAGATTTGGAGCCATGGATGGATGACAAGGATTTGTTATCCGCTTTCTCAAATGTGGTGATTCGAGGAGCCAAGGTTTTTCATCACAAAAACTCTTCCTTTGGTTTTCTTGAATTTGAATCTAATGACATTGCAGGTTCATCATTGCAATCTTTTAATGGCTTCAAAATGCTGAAGTCTAAGTAGCTTTTCAAGCTCAATTAGGCGTCTTCTGAGCCCCGTGAAAAAAAGCCAATCTTTAAGCCAGTTTTAGAGTAGAAAAGTATGGGTAAGAGCACATCAGAATTGTCCTCCTCTTGGGCGGATAAGGTTAGAGTGATAGAGGTCGGGTTCTACTTCACCCTTGAAGCTGTGGACCTTGATATTAAGGATGACATTTTACATATCACGGATGATGTTATTGATGACAATGATGTTGAATGGCTTCATTGTATTGTGGGTTATTTCCTGGGGTATTCTATGCCATTTCATGTTGCCCGCTCAATTGCTTTTCGTGCATCGGAAGCTACAGGGTTGGAAGATGTTACGTCGACTGGTACTGGTTTTTTCATATTCAGATTTAGGGATGAGGATGCGGTGCATTCAATCCTTGAGAGAGGGCCATGGATGTTTGGGGGCAAGTCTATTGTTCTACAAAAATGGCATGCTCATTTTTCTTTTGATAAAAGCCGTATCTCCAAAGTTTCGGTATGGGCTCGTTTGCATGGGTTGCTTTATCCTTTGTGGTCTCACAAAGGACTCTGCATGGTTTCTTCTATGTGTTGAGATAGATGCAGCAAAGCCTTTAAAGCGCCATTTTGAATTTCAATGTCAGTTATCTGCTGAACCCATTCAGATTACAGTGGAATATGAGTGGACCCCCAAGAGGTGCCCCAAGTGCTGTGTTTTTAGCCATGTTTGTCACCAACAGAGGTACCTATTGCAACTATGGCTTAGGGTAAGAGTAACATAGTTACTAGCTTTCGGAAGGTATTAGGGAAAGCTATTGCAATGCCATCTGAGGACTGCGAGCCTTTGAGACAGCCAGCCACTACTGATCCTATTAAGGAGAGGGAACGGGAGAGGGAACGGGAGAGGGATGTTCCCGCACCAGCTGGAGTTTCAGTTCCGAGTATAGTTAGAGATGGGGATGCTTCTCTGGCTCTGGTCCCATATTAAAGGATCAGAATACTAAGTTCTTTCATAAGTCATTGATCCATAGGCAAGTTTGGAACTGTATCCATAGTTTGACTGATGGGAATGGTACCCATATTATTGATAGTCAGGGCTTAGGGCGTTTGGCGGTAGGGTTTTTTCAGGATCTTCTTGCTGCCCTTTCTCAACCTAAGATCGCAGAGGCTTCCAGGTATTTTTCTGGGCGCATTTCTCCTGATATGATTTCTCCCTTGACTACTCCTATCACTGATGATGAGATTAGGATTGCTTTATTCTCTATCCCTGATGATAAAGCCCCTGGTCCGGATGGATACAATTCTTTGTTTTCTAAGGGGGTATGGGATATTATTAGTACAGATTTCAGAGATGCAGTGAGACATTTTTTTGCTACTAATGAAATGCCAAGATGTGTTAATGCCAACAAGATTGCTTTGGTTCCTAAGATGGAAAGCCCGAGTCGTATGACGGACTTTAGATTGATATCTTGTTGTAATGTACTTTACAAGTGCATTTCTAAGGTGATAGTGAATCAGTTTAAAGCAGTGCTTCTGGATGTTATTGGAGTTCCCAGTCGGCTTTTGTCCTAGGTCAAAGGATTTCTGATAATATTCTACTGACTCAGGAGCTTTTGCGGAATTATCATCTTGGGGGACTTCACCTCAATGTGCTCTTAAAGTCTATATTCGGAAAGTTTTTGATACTGTGTGTTGGGATTTCATCCTTTTGGGAATGCGTACTGTGGGGTTTCCTGAGCGTATGGTGAGGTGGATCATGACATGTATCTTTATATCGTATTTCTGTTGCCACTGCAGAGCTTCAGGATTTTTTTAGGTCTTCTCGGGGTGTTCGGCAAGGGGACCCACTTTCTCCTTACTCATTTTTGTTGGCTATGGAGGGGTTAGCTGGTATCTTTCGGGAAACCTCTCACAGCCCTAGTTTTCATTATCATTGGAGGTGTAGGTAGGCAGTTATTACTCATTTGTGTTTTGCGGATGATTTGATGGTGTTTTGTCGAGTAGATGTTTCCTTTGTTAGCCTGATCAAACCAGCCTTGGATTATTTTGCCAAGGTTTCTGGGTTGGTGACTAATGCAGGGAAGAGCCAATTGTTTCTTTCTGGGGTTACAGATGAGGAGCAAATTGGGTTACAGTCTATCATGGGTTTCCTGTTGGGCTAGTTACCAGTAAGATATCTAGGGGTTCCTTTGATCTCTACTTGGCTTTGACATTCTGATTGTAGACCTCTGTTAGAGCGAATTTTGTCTTAGATTAGACTATGGACATCAGCATCTTTGACCTATGCAGGCCGACTACAGCTGATCAAGTCGGTGCTATTCTCCATATAGGTATGTTGGTCATCCATGTTTCTTTTGCCGACAGTTACAATTAGACGGATTGAGAGTATTTTGGCATCATTTCTTTGGAGGGGTACTTCTTTGTCGCCTTCTGATATCAAGATTGCATGGTCTTCTGTTTGCTACTTCTTTGAGATTTGCGAGCCTTTGAGGCAGTCAACCACTATTGATCCTATTAGGGAGAGGGAGCGGGGGACGGATAGGGATAGGGAGAGGGAGCGGGGGACAGAGAGGGATGTTTCAATGCCATCTATAGTTTCATTTCCAAGTATAGTTAGAGTTGGGGATGCTTCTTTGGCTCTAGTCCCGTATCAGCTGACTGTTCGTTCTAGCAGAGGTGAATTTTCTAGCTCTGAAGTGGGGTCGGAACCTAATTCACCTTTTCCTATTGAGGATGAGCAGGACCGTATTATGGGATTTACAAATTGCACAGAAAACACTCAGGTTTCCTTTATGAGTTCTGGGAATAGGTAATCTGCTTCCTCCAACAGGTTTGCCTCACTTGTTCTACATAGTGATGATCTCCAGACACCAAATGCTACCTTATCTAGATCAGTTTCCTTGCCACCCCTGGTAAAGGGGAAAGGTTGGGGAAAGGTCGGGGAAAGCGGGGGCTTCGGCTCAAGTGATTTTTTAGCATGTTTCTATCCCAATTCCAATGATAGGGAGTTGGAATATTAAAGGCCTTAACGGCTACTCGAAACAACACAGAGTGAGGAATTAGATTTCTGCGTCTTCTTCGGGTTTGATTGGTTTGTTGGAGACTAAGGTTGAGCAGTCTCATCTACAGTCGGTGGTTTCGGCAGTGTCCGTTCCCATGGCGATTTTTGTCAAATGCAACGGATTCTATTGCTTGCTGAGTTCTGGTATGGTGAGATCCTTCTCTTTACTCTGTAAATAGCCTTCATTGCTCTTTTCAGGAGATTACTTGCAGGGTTACGCATTTTTCCGAGGGGTTCTCCTTTTGGATTACTTTTTTATATGGTTCTAATGACCCTAAGAATCACTGCAATCTGTGGGATTTCCTTAGGGATCAGGCGGCCGAGTTTGATTCGGAGGGGCTCCTGTGGCTTGTGTTGGGTGATTTTAATGCCATCTTGGGAGCCTCTGAGAGAGTGGGTGGTGATCCTGAGTGGTATGGTTATATGGATGATTTTGGCCAATGTATCCATGATGCTGAGTTGATTGGGGTTCCTTTTACTGGGCTTCAGTGTACTTGGCATAACTGTCAGCAGGGCGATGGGATTATTTTATGGAAGCTCGATTGGGTTTTTGCATCACTTTCTTGGTTCAATGATCGACCGAACACAGTTTCAGAGTTTTGACCTCGGGATGTCTCATATCATAGCTCTATGGTTGTCTGGTTTGGTCCACACCGTGGCAAGGTACCATCCCCTTTTAAATTTCTAAATTTTTGGGCTGATCATGCAAATTTTATGGATATTGTTAAGGCAGTTTGGGACGAGCCTATTGTAGGCAATCCTATGTTCCGTCTTATGAAGAAATTGGGTTATTGAAATAGAAGTTCGAATCTTTACATATTAGGTTTTCTAGCCATATCTTCAGGAGGGTAATTGAGGCCTAGGCTCAGTGGGCGATAGCCCAAGAAAATTTGGACCAAGAACCCCTTTCTATTGAGTGTATTTCTAAGGAGAGGAATCTTGCCAAAGTATTTCAGTCTTTGTCGAGATGAGGAGGTTTTTTTTTTTAAGTAGAGGTCTCGTGTTCAGTGGCTAAACTTAGGGGATCAGAATACTAAGTTCTTTCATAAGTCACTAATCCATACGCAGGTTCAAAACCGCATCCACGGTTTGGCTGATAGGAATGGTGCCCATATTACTGACCATCAGGGTTTAAGGCGTCTGCCGGTGGGTTTTTTTCAGGATCTTCTTACCGCCCCTAGTCAACCTCAGATTGTAGAGGCTTCTAGTTATTTTTCTGGATGCATTTCTCTTGATATGATTTCTCCCTTGACTGGTTCTATAACTGATGATGAGATTAGGATTGCTTTATTCTCTATCCCAGATGATAAAGCCCCAGGCCCAAATGGATTCACATCTTTGTTTTTTAAGCGGGCATGGGATATTATTGGTACAGATTTCAGAGATGCGGTGAGACATTTTTTTGCTACTAATGAAATGCAAAGAAGTGTTAATGCCACCAAGATTGCTTTGGTTCCTAAGGTAGAGAGCCCGAGTCGTATAACGGACTTTAGGCCGATATCTTGTTGTAATGTACTTTACAAGTGCATTTCTAAGGTGATTGTGAATCGGTTTAAAGTAGTGTTTTCAGATATTATTGGGGTTTCCCAGTCAGCTTTTGTCCCGCGTCGAAGGATTTCTGATAATATTCTGCTGACTTAGGAGCTTTTGCAGAATTATCATCTTGGGGGTACTTCACCTCGATATGCCCTTAAAGTTGATATTCGGAAAGCTTTTGATACTGTGAGTTGGGATTTCATCCTTTTGGGATTGCGTACTGTGGGTTTTCCTGAGCGTATGGTGAGGTGGATCATGACATGTATCTCTATACTGTATTACTCTATTGCCCTGAACGAAGAGCTTCACGGTTTTTTTAGGTCCTCCCAGGGTGTTCGGCAAGGGGACCCTTTTTCTCCTTACCTTTTTGTGTTGGCTATGGATGGGTTAGTTGGTATTTTTCGGGAAACCTCTCACAACCTTGGTTTTCATTATCATTGGAGATGTAGGCAGGCAGCTATTACTCATTTGTGTTTTACGGATGATTTGATAGTGTTTTATAAAGCAGATGCTTCCTTTGTTAGCTCGATCAAATCGGCCTTGGATTATTTTGCTAAGGTTTCTGATTAGTGACTAGTGCAGAGAAGAGCCAGTTGTTTCTTTCTGGAGTTACAGATGAGGAGCAGATTGGGTTACAATCTATCATGGGTTTCCAGTTGAGCCAGTTACCAGTAAGATATCTAGAGGTTCCTTTAATCTCTACCAACCTTCAACATTCTGATTATAGGCCTATGTTAGAGCGAATTCTCTCTCGGATTAGGTTGTAGACGTCGACATCTTTGACCTATGCAAGTCATCTACAGTTGATAAAGTCGGTACTTTTCTCCATTGTAACGCCCCGCTTGAGGTACGCTGTCATTGTTTCCTCTTTCGCTCTTATTTGAGTTGGTTTTTGGTAATAATGTTTGGTTGAGTGTTGTGTTGAATGTTTGCCCTGAAATTGGTTGAAAATAGAAGAAGTTTAGTGTACCAAGCTTGCAAGGGCGAAGGATCTTCACGCGAAGATGTGTTGAAACCACGGGAAACTCTCAGAGGTTTCGCGGCGACAAAAGTTTCTTCGCCGCGGTGACAGGCTGAATAAAATGTTGGTTGAGTTTTAGATATTTTCTTCCCTAAGGGCAATTTGACCATTCTACCCCTTATTAGCAGGAAAAGTGGGGAGTTAATTGTAAGGATTTCTCATGAAGAATATGTTGATATGGGGGTGAGTTTGTAATGAATCAAAGGATATAGATGGAATTCCCAAAGAAGAGTAAGGGCAAAATGGGAATGCTTTGGTATAAATTTCATTAAATGGAATTAGAATTAGCAAACCCCTCATTCTTCTTCTCCAAAAATGCAACTCTCTGTCTTTGCTCCTCTCAACTTCTCTTTTCTTTTGATCAAGGAATTTCAAGGGGTTTTTGAAGTGATTTGGGGTAGAAAAGCAACCTAAGGCTTCCTAAGGTAAGGATTCCTACTTAAGTTGTGTGATTTGTGAGTTTTAGGTTTTATTGAAATTTGAGAGTTTTTATTCTTTTGGTTAAGAGTAGAGAAAAAGGTCAAGCAAACCAAGGGAAAGGAAGAGTTGGTGAAGTCTCTCCATAATAAAGTAAGTAAAACCCAACCCAAGTAAAGATTTATGAATTTTCTTGATTAGGGTTTTGATAGAAATGATGTATGTATGTGATGTACATGTAATATGCCATGTATGGAGGTTCAAATAGAGATTTCTATGCCTTAAGAATGCTTACATCTTGCAAATATGAGAAATGATTTGTTGGGTTGGAAAGGTAGTTTGAGATGAAATTGAAGGGATGTCATGGATCCCTTTTTAGAAGTGTTTTGTTTGACAGGTTTTATGGCTTTGTGAAGGGGTTTTTCCCCATTTTGGATGGTTAGAAAAAGTGTTAGAATCATTGCTATAATAGAGTTTTATAGTGCACATGAATTGTTTGATGAAATGCCTAATAGAGGTTTGAGTGTGAGTAGTGAACCTTAATTCTTGCAACATTGCATGTTGGCATTTCACAAGTACATTAGTAGAGATGAACCATCCATATGCATTGTTATATGCATTGAAAAGTGACCTAAGAAAGAGTAGGAGACTTTGTGTAAACAAATACTCTATGAGTAGAGAGCTTGGTGAATACAACTACTCTAAGGGTAGAGAGAATAAAAATGTTAGAATAGAGTGGATTAGAAGAGTAGAAATGATGGGTTGATGCTTTGTGATCATCACCCGACAGTTATGGGAATCGGGTTGATGCTTTGTGATCACCACCCGAATAGCCCTTAGAGACGGGTCGATGCTTTGTGATCGTCACCCGATGAGTAGTAGAGATGGGTAGATGCTTTGTGACCACTACCCGATTAGTTAAGAGATATGTAGGTTGATGCTTTGTGATCATCATCTGACATTTAGTAGAAGTGGGTTGATGCTTCGTGACCATCACCCGATAGTGACTAGAGACGGGTTAATGCTTGGTGATCGTTACCCAAAAATTCATGAGGAACGGGTAGGTGCTAGGTGATCTCCACCCGATAGTTAAAAAAAAAAACCGAGTTTGTGCTTTGTGATCCTCACTCGGTAGTCACTAAGAACGGGTTGGTACTGTGTGAATTCCACCCGATAGTCATGGATAGTGAGATGGTGCTATGTGAATGCCATCCGGCCGTACCTCCGGTACGATGAGGCCATGATGTTTAGTAGAAACAAAGATAGAATCAGAAATAGTATAAGGAAAGAATTAAGAGTTATGCACACGGGGACAGACAGATAGAGGGTTTTACTTACTGGGCATTATTTTGTGCTCACCTCGTTATTTTCCTTTGTGGATGCAGGATCTAGGTGATAATGCAGTCGGAGGGGCGTCGGCAAGCGAAGAGGAATAGCTACATTGTTTCCCCTATTTTGTTTTTTAAAACAAATTTTTTGTAAACAGTACTATTTGTGTATAAAAGACATATGAATTATAATGAAAAGAAAATTTTGGGGCCCAATTTTATATTGTTATTATGCATGCATTGTACTAGTTTTCAGTAGATGTCACATCCATACAGGTTTATTGGTCATCCATGTTTCTTTTTCCAACAGCTACAATTAGATGGATTGAGAGTATTTTGGCCTCGTTTCTTTGGTAGGATACCTCTTTATCCCCTTTGGGTGCCAAGCTTGCATGGTCTTCTGTTTGCTATCCGTTGACGGAGGGTGGCTTGGGGATTAAGAGGATCCAAGATTGGAATAAGGCGGCTATTCTTAAGCACATTTGGAGACTACTTATTGATAGATCTTTTATATGGTCTTCTTGGGCCCGTTTGGTTCTTCTCTGTGGTCGGTCCTTTTGGCATATCGGAGTTACTTCTGGGGCTTCATGGGCTTGGAGGAAAATTTTACTTAGCAGGGTTTGGTGTCGGGGTCTTATTGTGACTTGTATTGGGGATGGTAGGGACACAATGTTATGGTGAGATCACTGGCTTCCATAGGGTCCTTAGTGTGACTTGCTCCCTTTTTAGAACCTTGACTTCCACTGGTTTGCCGTGGGATGCTCGGGTTTCAGACATTATTCGGGATGGTTTGTGGGACTTTCCTTCAGGTAGTTTAGACCTTCAACATATCTAGGACTCCTTTACAATGCAGCCTTCAGCGAGTCATCTTGACCATCTTGTATGGAAGGGCCATCCATCTGGACGTTTCTCTATTGATTCAGCTTGGTATGTGTTATAAGACAAACGGGATGCGAACTCGATTCATCATCTCTTGTGGTTTCCCGGGCATATTCCAAGTCACTCTTTCATTCTCTGGCTCGCTTCTCTTGGTCGGCTTCACACCATAGACCCATGACCATTTGTTTTTCAGCTGTGACTTCTCTAGTTATGTTTGGTGGGGGGTCACTACCAAGACGCTCTCTACATGGCCTACTCTCTCCTGGCTCCCTCTGCTCCAGTGGGCTACCTTGCATCTTCACAAAAGGTGACTTCACCACCTTCTTTCCCGATTAGGTCCTTTCAAACTACAGTTATTTATTTCCTTTGGTTTGAACGGAATAATCGCCTGTTTCGTTAGCATTGTAGCTCTCGCAAAGATATTGTCTTAGCTATTTGTGATCTAGCTCGGGCCAAGATTTTGGGTCTAGGACTTAAGTACAAGATCTCGATTCAGCTCCGTGTGATATGGCAACTTCCTGATTAGCTTTGTAAGGAGCCTGCGTGCTCTTTTGTGCCGGTTTGTGACTTTGTGTTTGTGGTGAGCCTGCGTGCTCTTTTATGCCGCTTTGTGGCTTTGTTATTTATGGCATCTTCTTGCTTTGTGGGGAGCATGTGTGCTCTCTTTATGTTGTTCATGACTTTGTGGGTTTTCCCACGGGTTTTTGACTGAGAGTTATCAATCATCCTCTTGGGGTATGCCTCTCGTATTTGTACATTTTTGGTCTCTTTAATAAATACTTACCTTATCCAAAAAAAAAGTTTAGGGTATAGGGTTTAGGGTTTTTAGGGTTTAGGGTTTAGGGTTTAAGGTTTTAGGGTTTAGGGTTTAGTGTTCAGGGTTTAGGGTTTAGGGTTTCAGGGTTTAGGGTTTCGGGTTCAGGGTTCAAGGTTCGGGGTTTAGGGTTTAGGGTTCGGGGTTTCAGGTTCAGTGTTCAGGGTTGAGGGTTGAGGGTTGAGTGTTCAGGGTTTAAGGTTCAGTGTTCCAAGTCCAGGGTTGAGGGTTCAAGATTCAGGGTTCCGGGTTCCTAGTTCTGGGTTTAGGGTTCCAAGTTCAGGGTTGAGGGTTGAGGGTTCTGGGTTCTAGGTTCCGAGTTCCGGGTTCCGAGTTCAGGGTTTCGAGTTCATGGTTCAGGGTTGAGGGTTGGGCCAGGGGTTACGGGTTCGGGGTTAGGGTTCGGGAGGGTTAGGGGTTCGGGGAGGGGTTCGGGGTTCGGGGAGGGTTCGAGGGTTCGGGGTTAGGGGTTAGGGTTCTGGGGTTTTGGGGTTCCTGGTTTAGGGTTCGAGGTTCGGGGTTTAGGGTTTTAAGGTTTCAGGTTCAGGGGTTTAGGGGTTTAAGCTTGTAGGGGTTTAAGGTTTTAGGGTTTTAGGGTTTAGGGTTTTAGGGGTTTAGGGTTTAGGGTTTTAGGGGTTTAGGGGTTCAGGGTTTTAGGGTTTGGGGTTCAGGGTTCAGGGTTAAGGGTTAAGGGTTTTGGGTTTTAGGGGTTAGGGATAAGGGTTCAGAGTTAAGGGTTCAGGGGTTTTTAGGGTTTTAGGGGTTAGGGTTTACGGTTTAGGGTTCAGGGTTAGGGTTCAGGGTTCAGGGTTAGGGTTTAGGGTTTAGGGTTTAGTGTTTAGGGGTTAGGGTTTAGGTTTTAGGGGTTAGGGTTTTTTAGGGTATTAGGGTTTTTTAGGGTTTTAAGGTTTTTTAGGTTTAGGGGTTAGGGGTTAGGGTTTTTAGGTTTTAGGGTTTTTTAGGTTTAGGGTTTTACGGTTTTTTAGGGTTTAGGGTTTTTTCGGTTTTAGGGTTTTTTAGGGTTTTAGGGTTTTTTAGGGTTTAGGGTTCAGGGTTTAGGGGTTAGGGTTGAGGGTTTCGGGTTCAAGGTTTGGGGTTTAGGGTTCAGGGTTTGGGGTTTAGGGTTTCGGGTTTGGGGTTTTGGGTTTGGGGTTTTGGGTTTTGGGTTTTAGGGTTTAGGGTTTTAGGATTTTGGGTTTAGGGGTTAGGGTTTAGGGTTTTGGGTTTAGGGTTTTAGGGTTTAGGGTTTGGGGTTTAGGGTTTAGGGTTTAGGGTTTAGGGGTTTAGGGGTTAGGGTTTAGGGTTTAGGGTTTTGGGTTTTAGGGGTTTAGGATTTGGGGAAAAAAACTGGAAATTTTTCTAAGTTTTTGCTCTCAACTCATTCTCGCTGCCAGAAGTTCATCGGCTTGATCCGAGTGTGTCCAGTGTCGGAATCGGATGATCCACCCACCGTTGGAAAGAGTTTGGAATGAGCTTTCTGGTTGTTTCATCACTGCCGGCGTTCTCTATGTATTTCGGCAAGATTTGGCCATGAAATTTCACAGAAACTGTAGATCTGCTTGTTCTCACTGCCGGAACTTCGGCGGCTTGTTTCGGGTGCGTCTGGTGTCGGAATCGGGCGATCCAGCTGCCGTTGGAATGGGTTTTGAATTATCTTTCTGGTCGTTCCATCACCGTTAGTGGTCTCTATGTATTTTTCCAGGATTTTTCTGTGAAATTTCACAAAATCTGCAGATCTGCTCATTCTCGCTGGCGGAACTTTGGCGGCATGTTCTGGGTGCGTTCGGTGTCGGAATCGAATGATCAACCCACCATTGGAAAGGATTTTTAATTAGGTTTCTATTCGTTCCATCACTGCCAAGGTTCACTGTGTATTTCACCAGGATTTGGCCGTGAAATTTCACGGAATGTACAGATCTGCTCGTTCTCGCTGCCAGAACTTCGGTGGCTTGTTGCGAGCGCATCCAGTGTCGAAATTGAACAATCCACCAACTGTTGGAAAGATTATTC
>CM047909.1:32034165-32064165 GCA_026229545.1 Pistacia atlantica
CTTGGTAAAGCGGCATATAGGCCCGATGTGGCTTTACGGTCGTTTTGTCATCAGGGCTTTCGGCGAGATCAACTCTGTTGTCTAGGGAAACATAGTATTGCTTATACCAAATAGAAAACGCTCAAAAAATAGTGCTCGATTCGCCCACAAATGAGACCCATTATGGGTGGTGAAAAAAGCGAGTAAAAGCGGACTTATAGGCCTATCTACGGCTTTTTGGTCTATTTGTCATCAGGTTTTCGAGAGGTCGATGCTGTTCTTTCTCTAAGCATAGTATTGATTATACCAAATAGAAAATGCTCAAAAACTAGTGCTCGATTTGCCTACAATCGAGACCCATTCTTAGTGGTTGAAAAAAACTTAGTAAAGCAGGGGTATAGGCCTATGTAGGCTATCTGGTAGTTTTGTCATCAGGTTTTTGGTGAGATCGACTATGGTGTCTAGGTTAACATCGTATTGTTTATACCAAATAGAAAATGCTCAAAAACCAGGTGCTCGATTCTCCCATGAATCGGGACCCATTCTTAGGTGGTGAAGAAAGCGAGTAAAAGCAGGCGTATAGGTCTTATGCGGCTTTGTGGCCGTTTTTCAACGAGGTTTTCAGCGAGATCAACTCTATTTCCTAGGTAAACATAGTATTGATTACAGCAAATTGAAAACTCTAAAAAACCAGTGCTCAATTTGCCCATAATCGAGACCATTCTTGGTGGCTAAAAAAGCGAGTAAAACGCATATAGGCCTATGCGGCTTTACGTCGTTTTTTCATTAGGATTCTCGACAGATCGACTCTGTTGTCTCCCTAAACATAGGATTGATTATACCAAATGAAAGCGCTCAAAAACCAGTTCTCGATTCGCCACAATCGAGACCCGTTAGTATTTGAAAAAAGCGGGTAAAGCAGGCGTATAGGCTCGATGTGGCTTTACGGTCGTTTTGTCATCAGGTTTTTGGCAAGATCGACTCTGTCTAGGTAAACATAGTATTGATTATACCAAATAGAAAATGCTCAAAAAACTAGTGCTCGATTCGCCCACAAATGAGGACCGATTCTGGGTGGCATGAAAAAAGAGTAAAAGCGGACTAGAAACCCTATGCGGCTTTTTGGTCTATTTGTCATCAGGGTTTTCACGAGGTCGATGCTGTTCTTTCTCTAAGCATAGTGTTGATTATACCAAATAGAAAACACTCAAAAACTATGCTCGATTGCCTACAATCGAGAACCATTATTGGTGGTTGAAAAAAGTTAGTTAAAGCGGGGTATAGGCCTATGCGGCTATCTGATCGTTTTGTCATCAGGGTTTTCGGTGAGATCGACTCTGGTGTCTAGGTTAACATAGTATTGATTATAGAAAATAGAAAATGCTCAAAAAAGCGAGTGCTTCGATTCGCCCACAATCGAGATCCATTGCACAGTGGTAAGAAAGCGAGTAAAGCGGCGTATAGGCCCTATGCTGGCTTTCATGGTAGTTTTTCAACAGGGTTTTCAGCGAGTTAACTCTATTGTCTAGGTAAACATATTATTGATTGCACCAAATTGAAAACACTGAAAAACTAGTGCTCGATTTGCCCGTAATCGAGACCCATTCTTGGTGGCTAAAAAAAGCAGTAAAAGCGCGTATAGGCCCTATGCGGCTTTACATTCGTTTTTCATTAGATTCTCGGCGAGATCGACTCTGTTGTCTCCCTAAATATAGGAATTGATTATACCAAATGAAAAAACGGCTCAAAAAATCAGTTCTCGATTCGCCAACAATCGAGACCTATTGCAGTGTTTGAAAAAAGCTGGGTAAAGCGGCGTATAGGCTCGATGTGGCTTTCTGGTCGTTTTGTCATTAGGTTTTTGGCAAGATCAACTCTGTTGTCTAGGTAAACATAGTATTGATTATACCAAATAGAAAATGCTCAAAAACTGGTGCTCGATTCCCCCACAATTGTGACCCATTCTTGGTGTGGAAAAAGCTGAGTAAAGCGACTTATAGGCCCTATGCGGCTTTTTGGTCTATTTGTCATCAGGTTTTTGCGAGATCAACTTTGTTGTCTCTCTAAGCATAGTATTGATTATACCAAATAGAAAAGCTTCAAAAACTAGTGCTTTCGATTTGCCCATATCGAGACCCATTCTTGGTGCGTGAAAAAACTAAGTAAAATGGCGTAAAGGCCTATGTCTCTGACTAGTCGTTTTTTCATCAAGGTTTTTGGTGAGATCCACTTTGTTGTCTAGGTAAACATAGTATTGATTATACCAAATAGAAAACGCTCAAGGGCTTCAGGGAATTAAAGAACCAACTCCAAGAGCTTTTGGATAAAGGCTTTATCCGTCGAGTCATTCTCCACAGGGAGCTCAATCTTTTTGTGAAGAAGAAAGATGGGTCACTACGGATGTGTATAGACTATGGAGAGTTCAATAAAGTAATAGTGAAGAAAAAAGTAACCATTACCACGTATTGGTGATCCATTTGATCAGTTGAAAGGAGCGGCGGTGTTCTCCAAAATTGATTTGAGGTCGGGGTACCATCAAGCAAGAGTGGGTGAGCAAGATGTAGCAAAGATGGCTTTCCATACAAGGTATGGGCATTATGAATTTGTAGTGATGCCTTTTGGCTTGACTAATGCCCAACAGTTTTTACGGACTTGATGAGCCGGGTATTCCATGATTGTTTGGATCAATTCATAGTGGTTTTCATAGATGATATCTTGGTTTACTCTAAGTCGAGATAAGAGCATGAGGAACACTTGAGATTAGTGTTGCAACGATTAAGGGAAAGGAGAATTCATAGTGGTTTTCATAGATGATATGCTAAGTTTTCCAATTGAGAATTCTGGCTTGATCAAGTATTGTTTCTAGGCCATACTATGTCTAAGGAAGGGATTTCGGTAGATCAGGAGTAAAGTGAAGGCAATCCTTGAATGGCGGAGGCCGAAGGCATAAAAGAGATCGGAAGTTTCTTGGGCCTAGCGAGGTTACTACCGGCGATTTGTAGCGGGTTTGCCCAATTGGCTAAACCGTTGATAGCTCTTACCAAGCAAAGAACTCCTTTCACATGGTCAAAGCATGTGAGGAGAGTTTTCAAGAGTTAAAGAAGAGATTAACAACGCTCTTGTGTTAATGTTACCATAGGAGGGTGTAGATTATGACATTTATACGATGCCTCTTTGCAAGGACTTGGCGTTGTGTTAATGAAGTTAGGTAGGGTGATAGCATAGGCCTCTTGGCAATTGAAAGAGTATGAGGACGAGATACCTACTCATGACCTAGAGTTGGTAGCGGTGGTCTTTGCATTAAAGATTTGGAGGCATTACCTTTATGGTGCCAAGAGTAATATCTCCACCAATCATAAGAGTTTAAAGTACTTCTTCACTCAAAAGGAGTTGAATATGAGGCAGAGAAGATGGTTGGAGTGGTTAAAGATTATAAGTGTGAGATTAAGTATCAAGCGAGGAAAGCCAATGTAGTAGCCGATGCCTTGAGTAGAAAAGCTTATTTGTCGGCTCACTAGGCAGAAGAGTTATTAGCGAGTTATGCGAGAAGCTGATTGAAGTAATCTCGGGGACGGATTGCTAAGTTAGAAGTTCAGTCTACCTTCTTTGGAAGAAGTTAAAGAAAAGCAAGTGGTTGATGAGTGGTGTCGGAGAATAGTTCGGAGGTGTATGAGAGCAAGACATCGAGTTCTATTTAAAGGATGGTGTTCTCTATTTCAAAAATAGATTGTGCATTCCTCGATTGATGAGTTGAGGAAGAAAATT
Organism: Pistacia atlantica; assembly: GCA_026229545.1. NCBI lineage: Eukaryota > Viridiplantae > Streptophyta > Magnoliopsida > Sapindales > Anacardiaceae > Pistacia > Pistacia atlantica. Next base: position 32,037,910 of record CM047909.1, read on the forward strand.
CTTACGAAGGCTCATGACACACCATACTTTGCTCATCCAGGGAGCAACCAAGATGTATCAAGATTTAAAGAAAGGCTATTGGTGGCTAGGATTGAAGAGATATGTTACAAAATTTGTAGCTAAGTGCTGGTTTGCCAACGGTGAAAGTAGAACATCAAAGGCCATCGGGAGGGTTGCTTGATCGCTTAGTATTCAGAATGGAAATGGGAGAGCATTTCGATGGATTTTATCACAAGTCTCCCTAGAGTACGAAGGGATATAATGCTATATGGGTGATTGTGGATAGACTATCTAAATCAGCCCATTTTCTTCTAGTAAAGGAAAGCACTACGGATCAATTGGCTCGGTTTATATTAAGGAGATAGTCGGATTGCATGGAGTGCCCAAGACAATAGTGTTAGACAAAGACTCGAGGTTTGTCTCGGCTTTCTGGATGAGTTCTGATGGAATTTGGGTACTCGTTTAACATTCGGCACCTCTATCATCCCTCAAGCAGATGGTTAAACAAAGAGAACGAATCAGGGTGCTTAAGGATATGTTGAGAGCTTCTTGTATGGACTATAAAGTATCCTGGCATGAGATGTTACCCTTAGTGGAGTTTTCCTACAATACGATTACGATCTACAATTAAGATGGCACCTTACGGGGGTTTTATATGGTAGCGATGTGGTCTCCCATACATTGGGATGAGATAGCCGAAAAGGATGAGTTGAGTCTTGCTCTTTGGCGAAATAACTCGAGAAGATGATCGAGGATGTAAAGTTAATCGAAAGCAGAATGAAACAAGCCCAGATAGACGAGAAAAGTTATGTTGATTTGAAGAGGAAAGATGTTAAATTCGAGTGGGTGACAAAGTGTTTCTAAGAGTTTCCCCCTATAAGCGAGTAATGCACCGGAAGCAAAGGGAAGTTAGCAGATTCATAGGTCCATTTGAAGTATTGCGGGGGAGTGAGAAAGGTGGCCTGCAGATTGGCACTACCACCTAGTATGGACAAGGTTCATGATGTTATCCATGTCTCAATGCTTCAAAAGTATGTAAATGATCCCTCCCATATTACGAGTTTAGAGGACATTGCCTTGAGAGAATTTGGTGTATGAAGCGCCAGGTTCGGATCTTAGACCAAAGGATTAAAGAACATCGCAACAAGTATTCCTTTAGTGAAAATCCTTTGGAGAAATCACAAAGTAGAAGAGGCCACATGGGAGGTAGAACAAGATATGCATAATCGTTACAGGAGTTGTTTGTGTGAATTTAGGGGACGAAATTCTTTAAGGAGGAATTATGTGGACCCACTAGATACGTAGCTAATGTCTCTTATTTTACTCTTATTTGAATTGGAATATTGTTAATATGGTTTGGTTGGCCCTTGGTTGAATGGATGTATTGGTTTGGTTGAGTGATTGTCCTGAAATTGTAGAGACTTGGTGGAATTTTGGTGTTATAAACTTCGTCGGGCGAAGAAGAATCTTAAACGTCGCGCGATGAGGTCTACAACCTGCTTTATGTAGGATTCTGTGATGTTTCGAGGGCGAAGAAATGAAATAGCTCGCCAGCGGCAAGAGCCTAACAAAAAGTTTAATGAAGTTTCTAGAATTCTTCCTTTAGGGCACAATGACCATTCTACCCCTAATTAGCGGGGAAAAGTGGGGAGTGAAATGTAAGAAAATTGCATGAAGAATAGTTTAAATGGGGGTGCATTTGTAAAAGAATTAAAAGGGTAAAGGTGGAATTCTTAAGCAAGAGTAAGGGTAAAATGAGGAAGAGTGGAGAAAATATGAGATAATAAGGGTTTAACTTTAGAAACCCTTTCATTCATCTTCTTCCACCGCCTCTTTCATTCTCCATTTCCTCTCAATTTTTCCTTCAAGCTTTCAAGGATTTTTGAGGGTGTTTAGTTGGATCTTGGTAAAGAATTAATCTAAGGCATCCTAAGGTAAGATTCCTTGCTCTAGATGTGAAATTTACCTATAAAGGTGATGAGGTCTTAATGTGTTATTGTTTTAAGGTGTAGAGAAAAGATTTCTACCAAAGGAAAAGAAGTGTTAGTGGAATCACATCATCACAAGGTAAGTAAATCCTAACCCAAGTTGAGATTTGAGAACTCTCTTAAGTAGAGATTTTAGTAGAAATTATGTATGCATGTTATATGTGTGTTATTGAGAAATTGAGTAGAGATATATGCCAACTTGTTGAGGAATTAAATTAAGATAAGTATTCATGTTGAGTTATTGGATATATTTCCTTTATAAGAAATGTTGATTTGTGATTAGTTGAGGTGAAGTTAGATGAGATTGAGTAAATATTTTGGGAGTGTTCTTCTATAATAGGAGTTATGCCCATGGAAGGGAGCTTACTCCCAATTTTGGATGGTTAAAAAGAAAAGAAATAGAGTTGTAGTTAGAGAAGAGTTTTTGTATGCACATGAGGTTGTTTGATGAAATGCCTAAAAGAAGCATGAGAATGAGTTATGAACCTTAATTCTTGCAACATTGCATATTGGCATTTCCTAAGTGCATTAATGAGCATGAACCATCTATATGCATTAATTGTGCATTGAAGTAGCTTGAGAAAGAGTTGTGAAAGAGTAGAGAACTTTGTGAATAGACTACTCTAAGAGTTAAGCTACATTATGATGAGTAGCTAGAGAAAGGGTAGAGACCTTATGCACAAGCTACTCTAATAGCTAAAGAAGAGAATAGAGTAAGTTGTGTGATGGGGAACCCGTGAGTACTATGTAAAGTCACAAGAGTGGGTGCTCTGTGATCCCTAAGGCTGTCCTCGGTGCGATGGGGCCGTGACCGCCACGAAGAGTGGAACATGATGTTCAGTAGTGCCTCCGTAAGAAGAGGCCATGACATTTAAGAGATAGAGAGAAAGAATGTACACTCACATGGCCAAGGGTTCTGAATCCATGCATGGCCAAGAATCCGATCGGTAGAGAAATGAGTAGAAGTCACGTAGAGTGGTAGCGCCCAGGTGTGCCTCTAGTCGGATGAGGTTGTGACATTCAATGAGTAAGACGAGAAACAAAGAAATAGAAAGAACGAGAAAGACAAAGAGAGTAAAGTCACGAAGAGTGGGTTAAGTTCTGGCCGTGCCTCCGTAAGATGAGGTAGTGAGATACACTAGAGTGTATAACAAAGAGCATGAGAAATAGAAGCAGAGAAGAGAAGCAGAAATGAGAAATGAATAGTGTAAGGAAAGAATTAAGAGAAAATGTCACGGGGATAGACAAGTAGAGGATTTACTTATTGAGCATTAGTTGTGCTCACCCGTTGTTTTTCTATGCTTTTGCGGAGTTCAGGTGATTACGGTCGGATGGACGTCGGTTTGGTGAGGGAGTATTTACACTGTCCACCAAACTTTTAAGAACTTTTGTAAAAGATAATAACTTTGTAAAAGAATATGTATATTAAATGAAAGAAAATTTTGGGCCTAACTATTTTTATTAATATACTGTATTTTATTGTATGTGTTTTTTATGAGCATAGTAGTATAAAGCGGCTATTACATTGGGGTTTTAGGGTTTATGGATTTTGGGTTTTTAGGGTTTTAGGGTTTTGGATTTTAGGGTTTCTTTAAGGGTTTCTTTAGGGCGTTTAGGGTTTTAGGGATTTTAGGGTTTTAGGGATTTTAGGGTTTTAGGGTTTTAGGATTTTAGGGTTTTAAGGGTTTTAGGGTTTTTAGGGTTTTAGGGTTTTAGGATTTTAGGGTTTTAGGGTTTTAGGAGTTTAGGGTTTAGGGTTTAGGGCTTAGGGTTTAGGGTTTAGGGTTTTAGGGTTTTAGGGATTTAGGGTTTAGGGTTTGTTTAGGGTTTAGGGTTTAGGGTTTATTAGGGGTTTAGGGTTTATGGGTTTAGGGTTTAGGGTTTTAGGGTTTTGAGGGTTTTAGGGTTTTAGGAGTTTAGGGTTTAGGGAGGGTTTTAGGGTTTAGGGCTTTTAGGGTTTAGGGTTTTAGGGTTTAGGAGTTTAGGGTTTTAGGGATTTAGGGTTTTAGGGTTTTATTTAGGGATTTAGGGTTTAGGGTTTCTTTAGGGATTTTAGGGTTTAGGGTTTTAGGGTTTAGGGAGGGTTTTATGGGTTTTAGGGTTTTGGGTTTTTAGGGTTTTAGGGTTTTAGGGTTTTAGGGTTTTAGGATTTTAGGGTTTAGGGTTTAGGGACGGGCATTTAGGGTTTAGGGTTTAGGGAGGGTTTAGGGTTTTGGGTTTTAGGGTTTTAGGGATTTTAGGGTTTAGGGTTTTAGGGTTTTTAGGGTTTAGGGTTTAGGGTTTAGGGTTTTAGGGTTTATTTAGGGTTTTTAGGGTTTAGGGTTTAGGGTTTAGGGTGTTTAGGGTTTTAGGGTTTTAGGGTTTAGGGTTTTAGGGTTTTAGGGAGGGTTTTAGGGAGGGTTTAGGGTTTAGGGTTTTAGGGTTTAGGGTTTTAGGGTGTTTTAGGGTTTAGGGTTTTGGGTTTAGGGTTTTAGGGTTTAGGGTTTAGGGTTTAGGGAGTTTAGGGTTTTAGGGTTTGTTTTTGGGGTTTAGGGTTTTAGGGTTTAGGGTTTAGGGTTTAGGAGTTTAGGGTTTTAGGGTTTAGGGATGGGTTTAGGGTTTAGGGTTTAGGGTTTAGGGTTTGAGGAGTTTAGGGTTTAGGGTTTAGGGTTTTAGGGTTTAGGGTTTAGGGTTTAGGGTTTTTATTTGGATTTAGGGTTTAGGGTGTTTATGGGTTTAGGGAGGGGTTTAGGGATTTAGGGTTTAGGGTTTAGGGTTTTAGGGTTTTAGGGTTTTAGGGTTTTAGGGTTTAGGGTTTAGGGTTTAGGGTTTATTTAGGAGGGTTTTAGGGTTTTAGGAGTTTTAGGGTTTAGGGTTTATGGTTTTATGGGTTTTAGGGTTTCTTGGGTTTTAGGGTTTTAGGGTTTATTAGGGTTTAGGGTTTAGGGTTTTAGGGTTTAGGGTTTAGGGTTTATTTAGGGTTTAGGGTTTTAGGGTTTATTTAGGGTTTAGGGTTTAGGGTTTAGGGTTTGAGTTTAGGGTTTAGGGTTTAGGGTTTAGGGTTTTAGGGTTTTATTAAGTTTAGGGTTTAGGGTTTAGGGATGGGTTTAGGGTTTTAGGGTTTAGGGTTTTAGGGTTTTAGGGTTTAGGGTTTAGGGTTTAGGGTTTAGGGTTTAGGGTTTAGGGTTTAGGGTTTAGGGTTTTAGGAGTTTTAGGGTTTTAGGGTTTAGGGATTTTAGGGTTTTAGGGTTTAGGGTTTAGGGATTTAGGGTTTTAGGGTTTAGGGTTTTAGGGTTTAGGGTTTTAGGGTTTATTTTAAAGGGTTTTAGGGTTTTAGGGTTTTGGGTTTTAGGGTTTAGGGTTTCTTTAGGGTTTTAGGGTTTGGGGTTTAGGGCCCTTTATGGGTTTAGGGAGGGCCCTTTAGGGTTTTAGGGTTTGGGTTTAGGGATTTTAGGGTTTAGGGGTTTAGGGTTTAGGGTTTAGGGAGGGTTTAGGGTTTAGGGTTTAGGGTTTAGGGTTTTAGGGTTTAGGGTTTAGGGTTTAGGGTTTAGGGTTTAGGGAGGGTTTTAGGGTTTAGGGTTTAGGGTTTAGGGTTTAGGGTTTAGGGCCCTTTATGGGTTTAGGGAGGGCCCTTTAGGGTTTTAGGGTTTAGGGATTTTAGGGTTTAGGGTTTTAGGGTTTAGGGTTTAGGGTTTAGGGTTTAGGGTTTAGGAGGTTTAGGGTTTTAGGGTTTAGGGTTTAGGGTTTAGGGTTTAGGGTTTAGGGTTTAGGGAGGGTTTAGGGTTTAGGGAGTTTAGGGTTTAGGGTTTAGGGTTTAGGGCTTTAGGGTTTAGGGTTTAGGGCTTTAGGGTTTAGGGTTTAGGGTTTAGGGAGGGTTTAGGGTTTTAGGGATTTTAGGGTTTGGGAGGGTTTTAGGGTTTATGGGTTTAGGAGTTTTAGGGTTTAGGGTTTAGGGTTTTAGGGTTTAGGGTTTAGGGTTTAGGGTTTAGGGTTTTAGGGTTTTAGGGTGTTTAGGGTTTAGGGTTTAGGGTTTTAGGGTTTAGGGTTTTAGGGATTTTAGGGTTTAGGGTTTGGGTTTAGGGTTTAGGGTTTTAGGGTTTAGGGTTTTATGGGTTTAGGGAGGGTTTAGGGAGGGTTTAGGGTTTGCCCTTTATGGGTTTATTTAGGGTTTAGGGGTTTTAGGGTTTAGGGATTTTAGGGTTTAGGGTTTAGGGTTTAGGGTTTAGGGTTTAGGGTTTAGGGAGTTTTAGGGTTTAGGGAGTTTAGGGTTTTAGGGTTTAGGGTTTAGGGTTTTAGGGTTTAGGGTTTAGGGTTTAGGGTTTAGGGTTTTAGGGTTTTAGGGTTTGTTTAGGGTTTAGGGTTTAGGGTTTAGGGTTTTAGGGTTTAGGGAGTTTAGGGAGGGTTTAGGGAGGGTTTAGGGTTTATTTAGGGGTTTTAGGGTTTAGGTTTTAGGGTTTAGGGTTTAGGGTTTTAGGGTTTAGGGTTTAGGGTTTTAGGGATTTTAGGGTTTTAGGGTTTGGGTTTAGGGTTTAGGGTTTTAGGGTTTAGGGTTTTAGGGTTTAGGGAGTTTAGGGAGGGTTTAGGGCCCTTTATGGGTTTATTTAGGGAGGGCCCTTGGGGTTTTAGGGTTTAGGGATTTTAGGGTTTTAGGGTTTAGGGTTTAGGGTTTTAGGGTTTAGGGTTTAGGGAGTTTTAGGGTTTAGGGAGTTTAGGGTTTTAGGGTTTAGGGATTTTAGGGTTTAGGGTTTTAGGGTTTAGGGTTTAGGGTTTAGGGTTTTAGGGTTTAGGAGGTTTTAGGGTTTAGGGTTTAGGGTTTTAGGGTTTAGGGTTTAGGGTTTTAGGGTTTTAGGGAGGGTTTAGGGTTTAGGGAGGGTTTAGGGTTTAGGGTTTAGGGTTTAGGGAGGGTTTAGGGTTTTAGGGTTTTAGGGCTTTAGGGTTTAGGGCTTTAGGGAAATATTTAGGGCCCTTTAGGGTTTAGGGATTTTAGGGTTTAGGGGTTTTAGGGTTTATGGGTTTTAGGGAGTTTTAGGGTTTTAGGGTTTAGGGTTTTAGGGTTTAGGGTTTTAGGGTTTAGGGTTTTAGGGTTTAGGGTTTAGGGTTTAGGGTTTAGGGTTTTAGGGTTTTAGGGTTTAGGGTTTTAGGGTTTAGGGTTTCTTTAGGGTTTAGGGTTTTAGGGTTTAGGGTTTTATGGGTTTAGGGAGGGTTTAGGGAGGGTTTAGGGCCCTTTATGGGTTTATTTAGGGAGGGTTTAGGGTTTTAGGGTTTAGGGATTTTAGGGTTTTAGGGTTTAGGGTTTAGGGTTTAGGGTTTAGGGTTTAGGGAGTTTTAGGGTTTAGGGAGGGTTTAGGGTTTAGGGTTTAGGGTTTTAGGGTTTAGGGTTTAGGGTTTAGGGAGTTTAGGGATTTTTAGGGTTTATTTAGGGTTTAGGGTTTAGGGTTTAGGGTTTGAGGGAGGGTTTAGGGTTTAGGGCTTTAGGGTTTTAGGGTTTAGGGTTTTATTTGGATTTAGGGTTTAGGGTTTAGGGAAAAGGGTTTAGGGTTTTAGGGTTTAGGGATTTAGGGTTTAGGGATTTAGGGTTTAGGGTTTAGGGTTTAGGGTTTAGGGTTTAGGGTTTAGGGTTTAGGAGTTTTAGGGTTTAGGGTTTAGGGTTTTTAGGGTTTAGGGTTTAGGGTTTAGGGTTTAGGGTTTAGGGTTTAGGGTTTAGGGTTTAGGGGGGATTTTAGGGTTTAGGGTTTAGGGTTTGGGTTTAGGGTTTAGGGTTTCTTTAGGGTTTTAGGGTTTGGGGTTTAGGGTTTAGGGTTTATGGGTTTATTTAGGGCCCTTTAGGGTTTTAGGGTTTCTTTAGGGATTTAGGGTTTAGGGTTTAGGGTTTAGGGTTTAGGGTTTAGGAGTTTAGGGTTTAGGGATTTTAGGGTTTAGGGTTTAGGGTTTAGGGTTTAGGGTTTAGGGTTTAGGGTTTTAGGGTTTAGGGTTTGGGTTTAGGGTTTAGGGTTTAGGGTTTAGGGTTTAGGGTTTTGGGTGGGTTTAGGGTTTAGGGAGGGTTTAGGGTTTAGGGTTTAGGGTTTAGGGTTTAGGGTTTAGGGTTTAGGGTTTAGGGTTTAGGGTTTAGGGTTTAGGGTTTAGGGATTTAGGGTTTAGGGCCCATTTAGGGCCCTTTAGGGTTTATTTAGGGCCCTTTAGGGTTTTGGGTTTGGGCCCATTTAGGGATTTTAGGGTTTAGGGTTTAGGGTTTAGGGTTTAGGGAGGGTTTAGGGTTTAGGGTTTAGGGTTTAGGGAGGGTTTAGGGTTTAGGGTTTAGGGTTTAGGGTTTGGGTTTAGGGTTTAGGGTTTAGGGTTTAGGGTTTAGGGAGTTTAGGGTTTAGGGTTTAGGGTTTAGGGTTTAGGAGTTTAGGGTTTAGGGTTTAGGGTTTAGGGTTTAGGGAGGGTTTAGGGTTTAGGGTTTAGGGTTTAGGGTTTAGGGTTTAGGGTTTAGGGTTTAGGGGTTTAGGAGTTTAGGGTTTAGGGTTTAGGGTTTAGGGTTTAGGGTTTAGGGTTTAGGGTTTAGGGGGGATTTAGGGTTTAGGGTTTAGGGTTTGTTTAAGGGTTTAGGGTTTTGGGGTTTAGGGATTTAGGGTTTTAGGGTTTAGGGTTTAGGGTTTAGGGTTTAGGGTTTATTTAGGGAGTTTTAGGGTTTAGGGTTTATTTAGGGGTTTAGGGTTTAGGGTTTAGGGTTTGTTTGGGTTTAGGGTTTAGGGTTTAGGAGGGTTTTAGGGTTTAGGGTTTAGGGTTTAGGGTTTAGGGTTTAGGGAGTTTAGGGTTTAGGGTTTATTTAGGGTTTAGGGTTTAGGGAGGGTTTAGGGTTTAGGGATTTCGGGAGGGAGGGAGCCCTTTAGGGTTTGGGAGGGCCCTTTAGGGTTTTAGGGTTTAGGGCCCTTTTTATTTGGGATTTAGGGCCCTTTAGGGTTTCTTTATGGGTTTAGGGTTTAGGGTTTAGGGATTTAGGGTTTAGGGTTTAGGGTTTAGGGTTTAGGGTTTAGGGTTTAGGGTTTAGGGTTTAGGGTTTAGGGAGGGTTTTAGGGTTTAGGGTTTAGGGTTTAGGGTTTTAGGGTTTAGGGTTTAGGGAGTTTAGGGTTTTAGGGTTTAGGGTTTAGGGTTTAGGGTTTAGGGAATTTTGGGCCCTTTAGGGTTTAGGGAGTTTTGGGTTTAGGGTTTAGGGTTTCTTTAGGGTTTAGGGTTTGGGGTTTAGGGCCCTTTACGGGTTTATTTAGGGCCCTTTAGGGTTTAGGGTTTCTTTAGGGTTTAGGGTTTAGGGTTTAGGGTTTAGGGTTTAGGGTTTAGGGTTTTAGGGTTTAGGATTTTAGGGTTTAGGGTTTAGGGTTTAGGGTTTTAGGGTTTAGGGTTTAGGGTTTAGGGTTTAGGGTTTAGGGTTTAGGGTTTAGGGTTTAGGGTTTAGGGTTTAGGGTTTAGGGTTTATGGGTTTAGGGAGGGTTTAGGGTTTAGGGTTTAGGGTTTAGGGTTTTAGGGTTTTAGGGTTTAGGGTTTAGGGTTTAGGGTTTAGGGTTTAGGGTTTAGGGTTTAGGGTTTTTAGGGTTTAGGGTTTAGGGTTTAGGGTTTAGGGAGCCCTTTAGGGTTTAGGGTTTAGGGCTTTAGGGTTTAGGGTTTAGGGCTTTAGGGTTTATTTAGGGCCCTTTAGGGTTTATTTAGGGCCCTTTAGGGTTTAGGGATTTAGGGTTTAGGGTTTATGGGTTTTAGGGAGTTTAGGGTTTAGGAGGGTTTAGGGTTTTGGGGTTTAGGGTTTAGGGTTTAGGGTTTAGGGTTTAGGGTTTAGGGTTTAGGGTTTATTTAGGGTTTAGGGTTTAGGGTTTGGGTTTAGGGTTTAGGGTTTGGGTTTGGGTTTAGGGTTTAGGGTTTAGGGTTTAGGAGGGTTTAGGGTTTAGGGCCCTTTATTTGGGTTTAGGGAGGGTTTAGGGTTTAGGGTTTGTTTAGGGATTTAGGGTTTAGGGTTTAGGGTTTAGGGTTTAGGGTTTAGGGTTTAGGGAGTTTAGGGTTTAGGGAGTTTAGGGTTTAGGGTTTAGGGTTTGGGGTTTAGGGTTTAGGGAGGGTTTAGGGTTTAGGGTTTAGGGAGGGTTTAGGGTTTAGGGTTTAGGGTTTAGGAGTTTAGGGTTTAGGGTTTAGGGTTTAGGGTTTAGGGTTTAGGGTTTATTTGGGATTTGGGAGGGTTTAGGGTTTTCCCATGGGTTTAGGGTTTAGGGTTTAGGGTTTAGGGTTTAGGGTTTAGGGTTTAGGAGGGTTTAGGGTTTAGGGTTTAGGGTTTAGGGTTTAGGGTTTAGGGAGGGTTTAGGGTTTAGGGTTTAGGAGGGTTTAGGGTTTAGGGTTTAGGGTTTAGGGTTTAGGGGGGATTTAGGGTTTAGGGTTTAGGGTTTGAGGGTTTAGGGTTTAGGGTTTCTTTAGGGTTTAGGGTTTGGGGTTTAGGGAGGGTTTATTTGGGTTTATTTAGGGAAAGGGCCCTTTAGGGTTTAGGGTTTGGGTTTAGGGATTTAGGGTTTAGGGTTTAGGGTTTAGGGTTTAGGGTTTAGGGTTTAGGAGTTTAGGGTTTAGGGTTTAGGGTTTAGGGTTTAGGGTTTAGGGTTTAGGGTTTAGGGTTTAGGGTTTAGGGTTTAGGGTTTAGGGTTTAGGGTTTAGGGTTTAGGGTTTAGGGTTTAGGGTTTAGGGCCCTTTATGGGTTTAGGAGGGTTTAGGGTTTAGGGTTTAGGGTTTAGGGTTTAGGGTTTAGGGTTTAGGGTTTAGGGTTTAGGGTTTAGGGTTTAGGGTTTAGGGTTTAGGAGGGTTTAGGGTTTAGGGTTTAGGGTTTAGGGTTTAGGAGTTTAGGGTTTGGGTTTAGGGTTTAGGGTTTAGGGTTTAGGGTTTAGGGTTTAGGGTTTAGGGTTTAGGGAGGGTTTAGGGTTTAGGGAGGGTTTAGGGTTTAGGGCCCTTTTAGGGTTTAGGGTTTAGGGTTTTAGGGTTTATGGGTTTTAGGAGTTTAGGGTTTAGGGTTTAGGGTTTAGGGTTTAGGGTTTAGGGTTTAGGGTTTAGGGTTTAGGGTTTAGGGTTTAGGGTTTAGGGATTTTAGGGTTTAGGGTTTGGGTTTAGGGTTTGGGTTTAGGGTTTAGGGTTTATGGGTTTAGGGTTTAGGGTTTAGGGTTTAGGGAGTTTAGGGTTTATGGGTTTATTTAGGGTTTAGGGAGGGGTTTAGGGTTTAGGGATTTTAGGGTTTAGGGTTTTAGGGTTTAGGGTTTAGGGTTTAGGGAGGGTTTTAGGGTTTAGGGAGGGTTTAGGGTTTAGGGTTTAGGGTTTTAGGGTTTATTTAGGGTTTAGGGTTTAGGGTTTAGGGTTTAGGGAGGGTTTAGGGTTTAGGGTTTAGGGTTTAGGGTTTAGGGTTTAGGGGTTAGGGTTTAGGGTTTATGGGTTTAGGGTTTAGGGTTTAGGGTTTAGGGTTTAGGGTTTAGGGTTTAGGGTTTAGGGTTTAGGGTTTAGGGTTTTAGGGTTTAGGGTTTAGGGTTTAGGGTTTAGGGTTTAGGGTTTAGGGAGGGTTTAGGGAGTTTAGGGTTTAGGGTTTAGGAGGGTTTAGGGTTTAGGGTTTGTTTAGGGTTTAGGGTTTAGGGTTTTAGGGTTTAGGGTTTTAGGGTTTAGGGGGGATTTAGGGTTTAGGGTTTTAGGGTTTGGGTTTAGGGTTTAGGGTTTGGGAGGGAGGGTTTAGGGTTTGGGGTTTAGGGCCCTTTATGGGTTTAGGGTTTGGGGTTTAGGGTTTAGGGTTTGGGTTTAGGGATTTTAGGGTTTAGGGTTTAGGGTTTAGGGTTTAGGGTTTAGGGTTTAGGAGTTTAGGGTTTAGGGTTTAGGGTTTAGGGTTTAGGGAGGGTTTAGGGTTTAGGGTTTAGGGTTTAGGGTTTAGGGTTTAGGGTTTAGGGTTTAGGGTTTAGGGTTTAGGGTTTAGGGTTTAGGGTTTTTGGGAGGGTTTAGGGAGGGTTTAGGGTTTAGGGTTTAGGAGGGTTTAGGGTTTAGGGTTTAGGGTTTAGGGTTTAGGGTTTAGGGTTTAGGGTTTAGGGTTTAGGGTTTAGGGTTTAGGGTTTAGGGTTTAGGGAGGGTTTAGGGTTTAGGGTTTAGGGTTTAGGAGTTTAGGGTTTAGGGTTTAGGGTTTAGGGTTTAGGGTTTAGGGTTTAGGGTTTAGGGTTTAGGGTTTAGGGTTTAGGGTTTAGGGTTTAGGAGGGTTTAGGGTTTAGGGTTTAGGGTTTAGGGTTTAGGGAGTTTAGGGTTTAGGAGGGTTTAGGGTTTAGGGTTTAGGGTTTAGGGTTTAGGGTTTAGGGTTTAGGGTTTAGGGTTTAGGGTTTAGGGTTTAGGGTTTAGGGTTTAGGGTTTAGGAGTTTAGGGTTTAGGGTTTAGGGTTTAGGGTTTAGGGTTTAGGGTTTAGGGAGGGTTTAGGGAGGGTTTAGGGCCCTTTATGGGTTTAGGGTTTAGGGTTTAGGGGTTTAGGGTTTAGGAGGGTTTAGGGTTTAGGGTTTAGGGTTTAGGGTTTAGGGTTTAGGGTTTAGGGTTTAGGGAGGGTTTAGGGTTTAGGGAGTTTAGGGTTTAGGGTTTAGGGTTTAGGGTTTAGGGTTTAGGAGTTTAGGGTTTAGGGAGGGTTTAGGGTTTAGGGTTTAGGGTTTAGGGTTTAGGGTTTTAGGGTTTAGGGTTTAGGGTTTTAGGGTTTAGGGTTTAGGGTTTAGGGTTTAGGGAGGGAGGGCCCTTTATGGGTTTATTTAGGGTTTAGGGTTTTAGGGTTTAGGGATTTAGGGTTTAGGGTTTGGGTTTTAGGGTTTAGGGTTTAGGGTTTTAGGGTTTAGGGTTTAGGAGGGTTTAGGGTTTGGGTTTAGGGTTTAGGGTTTAGGGAGCCCTTTAGGGTTTTAGGGTTTAGGGTTTAGGGTTTAGGGTTTAGGGTTTTAGGGTTTATTTAGGGTTTAGGGTTTAGGGTTTAGGGAGGGCCCTTTAGGGTTTAGGGATTTTAGGGTTTAGGGTTTAGGGTTTTATGGGTTTTAGGAGTTTTAGGGTTTAGGGTTTAGGGTTTTAGGGTTTAGGGTTTTAGGGTTTTATGGGTTTTAGGGTTTTAGGGTTTAGGGTTTAGGGTTTTAGGGTTTAGGGTTTAGGGATTTTAGGGTTTAGGGTGTTTAGGGTTTAGGGTTTAGGGTTTAGGGTTTATGGGTTTTAGGGTTTAGGGAGGGTTTAGGGAGTTTAGGGTTTATGGGTTTATTTAGGGTTTAGGGGTTTAGGGTTTAGGGATTTTAGGGTTTAGGGTTTTAGGGTTTAGGGTTTAGGGTTTAGGGTTTTAGGGTTTAGGGTTTTATGGGTTTTATGGGTTTAGGGTTTTAGGGTTTTAGGGTTTTAGGGTTTTAGGATTTTAAGGGTTTAGGGTTTACGGGTTTAGGGTGTTTTAGGGTTTTAGGGTTTAGGGTTTAGGGTTTAGGGAGTTTAGGGTTTAGGGTTTAGGAGGGTTTTAGGGTTTAGGGTTTTAGGGTTTAGGGTTTAGGGTTTTAGGGTTTAGGGTTTTAGGGTTTAGGGGGGATTTTAGGGTTTTAGGGTTTAGGGTTTAGGGTTTAGGGTTTTAGGGTTTATTAGGGTTTTAGGGTTTAGGGTTTAGGAGTTTAGGGTTTTAGGGTTTTAGGGTTTGTTTAGGGTTTAGGGTTTAGGGTTTAGGGTTTAGGGTTTAGGGTTTAGGGTTTGAGGGTTTAGGGTTTAGGGTTTAGGGTTTAGGGTTTGAGGGAGGGTTTAGGGTTTAGGGTTTAGGGTTTAGGGTTTAGGGTTTAGGAGGGTTTAGGGTTTAGGGTTTAGGGAAAAGGGTTTAGGGTTTAGGGTTTAGGGATTTAGGGTTTAGGGTTTAGGGATTTAGGGTTTAGGGTTTGGGTTTAGGGTTTAGGGTTTTGGGTTTAGGGTTTAGGAGTTTAGGGTTTAGGGTTTAGGGTTTAGGGTTTAGGGTTTTAGGGTTTAGGGTTTAGGGTTTAGGGTTTAGGGTTTAGGGTTTAGGGTTTAGGGTTTAGGGGGGATTTAGGGCCCTTTAGGGTTTTAGGGTTTTGGGTTTAGGGTTTAGGGTTTCTTTAGGGTTTAGGGTTTAGGGTTTGGGGTTTAGGGCCCTTTATGGGTTTATTTAGGGCCCTTTAGGGTTTAGGGTTTGGGTTTAGGGATTTTAGGGTTTAGGGCTTTTAGGGTTTAGGGTTTAGGAGTTTAGGGTTTAGGGTTTAGGGTTTAGGGTTTAGGGTTTAGGGTTTAGGGTTTAGGGTTTAGGGTTTAGGGTTTAGGGTTTAGGGTTTAGGGTTTGGGTTTAGGGTTTAGGGTTTAGGGTTTAGGGTTTAGGGTTTAGGGTTTAGGGATTTAGGGTTTAGGGAGGGTTTAGGGGTTTAGGGTTTAGGGAGGGTTTAGGAGTTTAGGGTTTAGGGTTTGGGTTTAGGGTTTAGGGTTTAGGGAGGGTTTAGGGTTTAGGGTTTGGGTTTAGGGTTTAGGGTTTAGGGTTTAGGGTTTAGGGTTTAGGGTTTAGGGTTTATTTAGGGTTTAGGGTTTAGGGTTTAGGGTTTAGGGGTTTAGGGTTTAGGGTTTAGGGAGTTTAGGGTTTAGGGTTTAGGGTTTAGGGTTTAGGGTTTAGGGTTTGTTTAGGGTTTAGGGATTTTAGGGTTTAGGGTTTAGGGATTTTAGGGTTTAGGGTTTAGGGTTTAGGGTTTGGGTTTAGGGTTTAGGGTTTAGGGTTTAGGGTTTAGGGTTTAGGGTTTAGGGTTTAGGAGTTTAGGGTTTAGGGTTTATGGGTTTAGGGAGGGTTTAGGGTTTAGGGTTTAGGGTTTAGGGAGGGTTTAGGGTTTAGGGTTTAGGGTTTAGGGTTTAGGAGGGTTTAGGGTTTAGGGTTTAGGGAGTTTAGGGTTTAGGGTTTAGGGTTTAGGGTTTAGGGTTTAGGGTTTAGGGTTTAGGGTTTAGGGTTTAGGGTTTAGGGTTTAGGGTTTAGGGAGGGTTTAGGGTTTGGGTTTAGGGTTTAGGGTTTAGGGTTTAGGGTTTTAGGAGTTTAGGGTTTAGGGATTTAGGGTTTAGGGTTTTGGGTTTAGGGTTTAGGGTTTAGGGAGGGTTTAGGGTTTAGGGGAGGCCCTTTAGGGTTTAGGGTTTAGGGTTTAGGGTTTAGGGTTTAGGGTTTGTTTAGGGTTTAGGGATTTAGGGTTTAGGGAGGGTTTACGGGTTTATTTAGGGAGCCCTTTAGGGTTTAGGGTGTTTAGGGATTTTAGGGTTTAGGGTTTAGGGTTTAGGGTTTAGGAGTTTAGGGTTTAGGGATTTTAGGGTTTAGGGTTTAGGGTTTAGGGTTTAGGGTTTAGGGTTTAGGGTTTAGGGTTTAGGGTTTAGGGTTTAGGAGTTTAGGGTTTAGGGTTTAGGGTTTAGGGTTTAGGGTTTTTATGGGTTTAGGGTTTAGGGTTTAGGGCCCTTTATGGGTTTAGGAGGGTTTAGGGTTTAGGGATTTTAGGGATTTAGGGTTTAGGGTTTAGGGTTTAGGGTTTAGGGTTTAGGGTTTTATGGGTTTAGGGTTTAGGGTTTTAGGGTTTAGGGTTTAGGGTTTAGGGTTTTAGGGTTTAGGGTTTGGGTTTAGGGTTTAGGGTTTAGGGTTTAGGGTTTAGGGTTTAGGGTTTAGGGTTTAGGGCTTTAGGGCCCTTTAGGGCCCTTTATGGGTTTATTTAGGGCCCTTTAGGGTTTAGGGTTTAGGGATTTTAGGGTGTTTTAGGGTTTAGGGTTTACGGGTTTAGGGAGTTTTAGGGTTTAGGGTTTAGGGTTTAGGGTTTATTAGGGTTTAGGGTTTTAGGGTTTAGGGTTTTAGGGTTTAGGGTTTAGGGAGTTTAGGGTTTAGGGTTTAGGGTTTGGGTTTAGGGTTTAGGGTTTAGGGTTTAGGGTTTAGGGAGGGTTTAGGGCCCGCCCTTTAGGGTTTAGGGTTTGGGTTTAGGGTTTGAGGGTTTAGGGAGCCCTTTAGGGTTTAGGGCCCTTGGGAGGGTTTAGGGTTTTATTTGGGATTTAGGGTTTAGGGTTTCTTTACGGGTTTAGGGTTTAGGGTTTAGGGTTTAGGGTTTAGGGTTTAGGGTTTAGGGTTTAGGGTTTAGGGTTTAGGGTTTTGGGTTTAGGGTTTAGGGGGTTTAGGGTTTAGGGTTTAGGGTTTTAGGGTTTAGGGTTTTAGGGTTTAGGGTTTAGGGTTTATTTAGGGTTTAGGGTTTAGGGTTTAGGGTTTAGGGTTTAGGGAGTTTAGGGTTTAGGGTTTAGGGTTTGGGTTTAGGGTTTAGGGTTTGGGTTTAGGGTTTAGGGTTTAGGGTTTGGGGTTTAGGGCCCTTTATGGGTTTATTTAGGGTTTAGGGTTTAGGGAGTTTAGGGATTTTAGGGTTTAGGGTTTAGGGTTTAGGGTTTAGGGTTTAGGGAGGGTTTAGGGTTTATTTAGGGTTTAGGGTTTAGGGTTTAGGGTTTAGGGTTTATGGGTTTTAGGGTTTAGGGTTTAGGGTTTAGGGTTTAGGGTTTAGGGTTTAGGGTTTAGGGTTTAGGGTTTTAGGGTTTAGGGTTTAGGGTTTAGGGTTTAGGGTTTAGGGTTTATTTAGGGAGGGTTTGGGGTTTAGGGTTTAGGGTTTAGGGTTTAGGGTTTAGGGTTTAGGGTTTAGGGGTTTAGGGTTTAGGGTTTAGGGTTTTTAGGGTTTAGGGTTTAGGGTTTAGGGTTTAGGGAGGGTTTAGGGTTTAGGGTTTAGGGTTTAGGGTTTAGGGTTTAGGGTTTAGGGTTTAGGGTTTAGGGTTTATTTAGGGTTTAGGGAGGGGTTTAGGGTTTAGGGTTTTTAGGGTTTAGGGTTTAGGGTTTAGGGTTTAGGGTTTTAGGGTTTAGGGTTTAGGGTTTAGGGTTTAGGGTTTAGGGTTTAGGAGTTTAGGGTTTAGGGTTTTAGGGTTTAGGGTTTAGGGTTTTGGGTTTAGGGCCCTTTAGGGTTTAGGGTTTAGGGATTTAGGGCCCTTTAGGGTTTATTTAGGGCCCTTTAGGGTTTATTTAGGGCCCTTTAGGGTTTTAGGGATTTTAGGGTTTAGGGTTTAGGGTTTAGGGTTTAGGGAGTTTAGGGTTTAGGGTTTAGGGTTTAGGGTTTTAGGGTTTAGGGTTTAGGGTTTAGGGTTTTGGGTTTTGGGTTTAGGGTTTTAGGGTTTAGGGTTTATTAGGGTTTAGGGTTTAGGGTTTAGGGTTTAGGGTTTAGGGTTTAGGAGTTTAGGGTTTAGGGCCCTTTATGGGTTTATTTAGGGTTTAGGGGTTTAGGGTTTAGGGTTTTAGGGTTTAGGGTTTAGGGTTTAGGGTTTAGGGTTTAGGGTTTTAGGGTTTAGGGTTTAGGGTTTAGGGGTTTAGGGTTTAGGGTTTAGGGAGGGTTTAGGGTTTGGGTTTAGGGTTTAGGGTTTAGGGAGGGGTTTAGGGTTTAGGGTTTTGGGTTTAGGGCTTTAGGGTTTAGGGTTTAGGGTTTACGGGTTTAGGGTTTAGGGTTTAGGGTTTAGGGTTTAGGGAGGGCCCTTTAGGGTTTAGGGATTTAGGGTTTAGGGGTTTAGGGTTTAGGGTTTTAGGGAGTTTTAGGGTTTAGGGTTTAGGGTTTTAGGGTTTAGGGTTTAGGGTTTAGGGTTTAGGGTTTAGGGTTTTAGGGTTTAGGGATTTTAGGGTTTTAGGGTTTGGGTTTAGGGTTTAGGGTTTAGGGTTTAGGGTTTAGGGTTTAGGGTTTAGGGTTTGGGTTTAGGGTTTAGGGTTTAGGGTTTAGGGCCCCTTTAGGGATTTTAGGGTTTAAGGGTTTTAGGGTTTAGGGAGGGGTTTAGGGTTTAGGGATTTTAGGGTTTTAGGGTTTAGGGTTTTGGGTTTTAGGGTTTTAGGGATTTAAAAGGGTTTTAGGGTTTAGGAGTTTAGGGTTTTAGGGTTTATGGGTTTATGGGTTTAGGGTTTTAGGGTTTTGGGATTTTAGGGTTTTAGGGTTTTAGGGTTTAGGGTTTTAGGGTTTTAGGGTTTAGGGTGTTTTTAGGGTTTTAGGGTTTAGGGTTTAGGGTTTAGGGTTTTAGGGAGTTTTAGGGTTTAGGGTTTTAGGAGGGGTTTAGGGTTTAGGGTTTTGGGTTTAGGGTTTAGGGTTTAGGGTTTAGGGTTTAGGGTTTAGGGTTTTAGGGTTTTAGGGTTTAGGGGGGATTTTAGGGTTTAGGGTTTTAGGGTTTAGGGTTTTAGGGTTTTAGGGTTTAGGGTTTCTTTAGGGTTTTAGGGTTTGGGGTTTAGGGAGGGCCCTTTATGGGTTTATTTAGGGTTTAGGGTTTTAGGGTTTGGGTTTAGGGATTTTAGGGTTTAGGGTTTTATGGGTTTTAGGGAGTTTTAGGGTTTTAGGATTTTAGGGTTTTAAGGGTTTTAGGGTTTAGGGTTTTAAGGGTTTTAGGGTTTTAGGGTTTTAGGGTTTGGGTTTTAGGGTTTAGGGTTTTTATGGGTTTAGGGTTTAGGGTTTAGGGTTTAGGGTTTATGGGTTTATTTAGGGCCCTTTAGGGGTTTAGGGATTTTAGGATTTTAGGATTTTAGGGTTTTAGGGTTTAGGGTTTAGGGTTTTAGGGTTTTAGGGTTTTATGGTTTTAGGGTTTTAGGGTTTTAGGGTTTTAGGATTTTAGGGTTTAGGGTTTTAGGGTTTAGGGTTTCTTTAGGGTTTTAGGGTTTTAGGGTTTAGGGTTTAGGGTTTAGGGCTTTAGGGTTTTAGGGCTTTAGGGCTTTAGGGCCCTTGGGTTTGGGTTTAGGGGTTTAGGGTTTAGGATTTTAGGGTGTTTTAGGGTTTTTAGGGATCTTTAGGGTTTCACGGGTTTTAGGGAGTTTTAGGGTTTCTTGGGTTTTAGGGTTTTAGGGTTTATTAGGGTTTTAGGGTTTTAGGGTTTTAGGGTTTATTGGGTTTAGGGTTTAGGGAGGGTTTAGGGTTTTAGGGTTTTAGGGTTTAGGGTTTAGGGTTTGGGGTTTAGGGTTTAGGGTTTAGGGTTTAGGGTTTAGGGTTTAGGGTTTAGGGTTTGAGGGTTTAGGGTTTAGGGCTTAGGGTTTAGGGTTTTTATTTGGATTTAGGGCTTTAGGGTTTATTTATGGGTTTAGGGTTTTAGGATTTAGGGTTTAGGGTTTAGGGTTTTAGGGTTTAGGGTTTTAGGGTTTTGGGTTTAGGGTTTTAGGGGTTTTAGGGTTTTAGGGTTTAGGGTTTTAAGGGTTTTAAGGGTTTTAGGGTTTAGGGTTTTAGGGATTTAAGGGTTTTTAGGGTTTTAGGGTTTTACGATTTTAGGCTTTAAAGGTTTTAGGGTTTTGGGTTTTTAGGGTTTTAGGGTTTCTAGGGTTTTAGGGTTTTAGGGTTTGGGGTTTAGGGCTTATGGTATAGGGCTTAGGGTTTTAGGGTCTTAGGGATTTTAGGGTTTAGGGTTTTTAGGGTTTTAGGGTTTTATGGGTTTTAGGGGTTTTAGGGTTTTAGGATTTTAGGGTTTTAAGGGTTTTAGGGTTTTAGGGTTTTAAGGGTTTTAGGGTTTTATGGTTTTAGGGTTTTAGGGTTTCAGGGTTCTTAGGGTTTAGGGTTTTAAGGGTTTAGGGTTTAGGGTTTAGGGCATTTATGGTTTATTTAGGGCCCTTGGGGTTTTAGGGTTTTAGGATTTTAGGGTTTAGGGTTTTTAGGGTTTAGGGTTTTAGGGTTTAGGGGTTTTAGGGGTTTTAGGTTTTTAGGGCTTTAGGGTTTTAGGGTTTGGGTTTTAGGGTTTTAGAGCCTTTAGGGTTTTAGGGTTTTAGGGTTTAGGGTTTAGGGCTTTAGGGTTTAGGGTTTAGGGTTTTAGGATTTTATGGTTTTAGAGTTTTTAGGGTTTTAGGGATTTAAGGGTTTTAGGGTTTTTAGGGTTTTAGGGTTTTAAGGGTTTAGGGTTTTAGGGTTTTTAGGGTTTTAGGGTTTTAGGGTTTTAGGGTTTTAAGGGTCTTAGGGTTTAGGGTTTTAGGGTTTTGGGTTTTATGGTTTTATGGTTTAGGAGTTTAGGGTTTAGGGCTTATGGTATAGGGCTTGGGGTTTTAGGGTTTTAGGATTTTAGGGTTTTTAGGGTTTAGGGTTTTAGGATTTTACGGTTTTTAGGGTTTAGGGAGTTTAGGGTTTTTAGGTTTTTAGGGTTTTGGGATTTTAGGGTTTTAAGGTTTTAGGGTTTTGGGTTTTTAGGGTTTACGGTTTTAGTGTTTTTAGGGTTTTAGGGTTTAGGGTTTAGGGTTTTAGGGAGTTTTTAGGGTTTTAGGGTTTTAGGATTTTAGGGTTTTAAGGTTTTTTGGGTTTAGGGTTTTTAGGGTTTGTAATATCCCACTTGAGGTACGTATTTAAGATTTGTCGTATTAGTTAAAAGTTTATTGTTTTAACTTAAATTGAGTTTGTATGTTGAGTTGGTTGAATTGTTGCCTTGAAATGGGTTGAGTTTTGGTGAAGTTGGAAATTTAAATTTCGTCGGGCGAAGAAACCGGGCCGCGGCGGGAGGAGGAAGTGGCATTACGGGTAGGGTTCTGCCCTATTTCGCGAGCGCGAAAAATGCTTCGCGGCGGAAGAGCCTAAAACAAAGATTCTTGAGTTTTCTAGAGAATTCTTCTTTTGGGACACAATGACCATTCTACCCCTAATTAGTAGGAAAAGTGGGGAGTAAAATGAAAGAAAATTTAGTAGAGATTGTGTTTGAATGGGGGTGTAGTTGTAAAGAATCAAAGGATATAGATGGAATTTTCAAGAAAGGACAAGGGCAAAATGGGAAATGAAGCTTATAATATGAACTAAAAAGAGTAAAGTGTAGAAAGCCCTTATTCATCTTCATTCCACCGCCTCTTCCATTGCCCATATTCTCTCAATTTCTCCACCCAATTTTCCAAGATTTCTAAGGTTTTTAAGAGTAGTTTTGAGTAGAGATTTCATCTAAAGCTTCCTAAGGTAAGAATTCATGCTTTAGATGTGAGTTTTCTTGTATTTATAGTGAAGTCTTATTGTGTTGTTGCTGCCCTTGTGGTTGTTTTGAGTTGTAGAGAAGAGACAAGTCCACAAAGGGAAGGAAAAGTGCTAAGGAACCCATCTTTGCACAAGGTAAGTAAATCCAACCAAGTTGAGTTATGACTAAGCTTTGAGTAGAGACTTATTTTAATTATGTATGTACATGGTATACCTACTGAAAATTGAGATGAGATGTATGCTTAGTCTTAGTAGTTGGGATTGATTAAATATGAAGTGTTGTTGATATGTGTATTGAGAATGGAGTTTGAGATGAAGTTTGAGAGATGTTGTGTAATCCTTTTTGGGAGTGCTTTTCTTGACAGAGATTATGAGTAATTGAGGGAGTTTTCCCCATTTTGGATGGCTAGAAAAAATGAAGTTTAGTAGTAATTTTCGTAGGGTGTTTATATGCACATGAGATGTTTGAGGAAATGCCTAAGTGAAATCTGCCCTGTCACTGCCGTAACTTTCTGAGTAATTTTTGAGTATCTTACGGTTCGAACTGGGCTGAGACCAAAACAGAGAAGTTGTAGCCCTGTTTCTAAGCTTTGAAACGAGACTAGAACCGTAGTAATCCAGGTGTATAGCATAAGTTATGGCCGTTTTAGTGTGACTGGTGCAGAATGACTGTTTTGAGGAAATCTTGTAGTTGGCATTTCATTAGTGCATTAGGGAGCATGAGATAGCTCTACACCTTTGTTTATACACTTGAGAAGTAGCTTGAGATTTAGTATAGAATGTGAGTATAAGTTCTTTAAGAGTTAAGAGAATAGAGTAGGTTGTGCGATGGGGAACCCGTGAGTAATGGGTAGAGTATTCCGCATGTATGCCGCATTGAGGCGCGGCATGAGTATCGATAGAGAAGTGGTGTAGCCCGTGAGAGTGCATGTGGATGAGGGGCTATACCAGTACCCGAGAGAGAGAGATTATATACTCACATGGCCAAGGGTTCGAATCCATGCATAAGCAAGTCCGATCGGCTAGAGTGATTAGAGGTCACGTAGAGGGCGGGAGTGAGTCCGCCGTGCCCCGGTGAGATGGGGTCGTGATTTATGAAAGAATTATGAGAAAAGAGTTCCTAAGGGAAAGAAAGAAAGAGATAAATAGAGTGGAACCCAAGAGAAATTGCATGAGGGATTGTAAGGAAAGAATTAGAAAGAGAGTTACGGGGGCTAGTATGAGTAGAGGATTTACTTACTGAGGCATTATTTTAGTGCTCACCCGTTGTTTTCCCATGTTTTGCGGGACCTAGGTGAGGACTTTGTCGGATGGATGTCAACGTGCGAGGAGGAGTGGCTACTTGTCCTGATGTTTTGATGACTTTTGTTATACGTTATATATATTTTGTGTAAAAATGCATATGTTTGTAAAGTATGTATATATGTTTAATAAAAAGAAAAAACTTGGGCCCAATTTCTTTATGTTATTTTATATGTATTTCATTATAATCTTTTGAGTAGTAGTGGCTATTACGGGGTTTTAAGGGTTTTAGGGTTTTAGGGTTTTAGGGTTTTAGGGTTTTAGGGTTTTACGATTTTAGGGCTTTTAAGGTTTTAGGGTTTAGGGTTTTTAGGGTTTTAGGGTTTTAGGGTTTCTTTAGGGTTTTAGGGTTTGGGGTTTAGGGCTTATGGTATAGGGCTTAGGGTTTTAGGGTCTTAGGATTTTAGGGTTTTAGGGTTTTTAAGGGTTTATGGGTTTTAGAGTTTTTAGGGTTTTAGGATTTTAGGGTTTTAAGGGTTTTAGGGTTTAGGGTTTTAGGGTTTTAAGGGTTTTAGGGTTTTAGGGTTTTAGGGTTTTAGGGTTTAGGGTTTTTAGGGTTTTAGGGTTTCTTTTATGGGTTTAGGGTTTAAGGGTTTAGGGCTTATGGGTTTATTTAGGGTTTAGGGGTTTTAGGGATTTTAGGGTTTTAGGGTTTAGGGTTTAGGGTTTAGGGTTTTAAGGGTTTTAGGGTTTATGGGTTTTAGGGTTTTAGGGTTTTAGGGTTTTAGGGTTTAGGGTTTAGGGTTTTAGGGTTTTAGGGTTTCTTTAGGGTTTAGGGTTTTAGGGTTTAGGGTTTAGGGCTTAGGGTTTTAGGGCTTAGGGTTTAGGGCTTATGGGTTTATTTAGGGCTTAGGGCTTATGGGTTTATTTAGGGCTTAGGGCTTATGGGTTTATTTAGGGCTTTAGGGTTTTAGGGTTTAGGGATTTTAGGGTTTGGGGTTTTAAGGGTTTTTAGGGTTTACGGGTTTAGGGTTTTAGGGAGGGTTTTAGGGTTTTCTTGGGTTTTAGGGTTTTAGGGTTTATTAGGGTTTTAGGGTTTTAGGGTTTTAGGGTTTTATGGGTTGGGGTTTAGGGTGTTTTTAGGGTTTTAGGGTTTTAGGGATTTTAGGGTTTTAGGGTTTTATGGGTTTTGGGTTTTAGGGTTTTATGGGTTTAGGGTTTAGGGAAAGGGAGGGCTTTACGGGTTTATTTAGGGCCCTTGGGGTTTTGGGTTTTAGGGATTTTAGGGTTTTAGGGTTTAGGGCTTATGGGTTTTAGGGTTTTATGGGTTTTAGGGTTTTTAGGGTTTTTAGGGTTTAGGGATTTTAGGGTTTTAAGGGTTTTAGGGTTTGGTTTTGGGTTTTAGGGTTTTAGGGTTTAGGGTTTAGGGTTTTAGGGTTTTAGGGTTTAGGGTTTTAGGGTTTTAGGGTTTTAGGGTTTAGGGTTTTTAGGGTGGGTTTTAGGGTTTTAGGGTTTAGGGTTTTTATTTGATTTTAGGGCCCTTTATGGGTTTAGGGTTTAGGGGTTTTGGGTTTTGGGTTTTAGGGTTTTAGGGAGGGTTTTGGGTGGGTTTTAGGGTTTTAGGGTTTTAGGGTTTAGGGTTTTTAGGGTTTTAGGGTTTTATGGGTTTTAGGGTTTAGGGTTTAGGGTTTTAGGGTTTTAGGGTTTTTGTGGGTTTTAGGGTTTCTTTAGGGTTTAGGGTTTAGGGTTTTAGGGTTTGTGGGTTTTAGGGTTTTAGGGATTTAGGGTTTTTAGGGTTTTAGGGTTTTGTGGGTTTTAGGGTTTCTTTCCCCTGGAGGGTTTAGGGTTTAGGGTTTAGGGTTTAGGGTTTAGGGTTTAGGGTTTAGGGGGGTTTTAGGGTTTAGGGTTTAGGGTTTAGGGTTTCTTTAGGGTTTGGGTTTTAGGGTTTTAGGGTTTAGGGTTTAGGGGGGATTTTAGGGCCCTTTATGGGTTTAGGGATTTTAGGGTTTAGGGTTTTAGGGTTTTAGGGAGGGTTTTGGGTGGGTTTAGGGTTTTAGGGTTTTAGGGATTTAGGGTTTTAGGGTTTAGGGTTTAGGGTTTAGGGTTTAGGGTTTTTTGGGTTTTAGGGTTTTGGGTGGGTTTTAGGGTTTGTTTTTAGGGTTTAGGGTTTAGGGTTTTAGGGTTTGTGGGTTTTAGGGTTTTAGGGTTTAGGGGTTTAGGGTTTTAGGGTTTAGGGTTTTGTGGGTTTAGGGTTTAGGGTTTAGGGTTTAGGGTTTAGGGTTTGGGTTTGGGTTTAGGGTTTAGGGATTTAGGGTTTAGGGTTTAGGGTTTGTTTGGGTTTCAAAAGGGTTTGGGTTTATTTAGGGTTTAGGGTTTAGGGTTTAGGGTTTTAGGGTTTAGGGTTTTAGGGTTTTTAGGGTTTTAGGGTTTTAGGGTTTTAGGGTTTAGGGTTTAGGGTTTTAGGGTTTAGGGTTTTGTTTGGGTTTTAGGGTTTGGGTTTAGGGAGGGTTTAGGGTTTAGGGTTTAGGGTTTATTTGGGTTTGGGTTTGGGTTTTAGGGTTTAGGGATTTAGGGGTTTAGGGTTTAGGGTTTAGGGTTTTGTTTGGGTTTAGGGTTTACGGGTTTAGGGTTTGGGGTTTTAGGGTTTAGGGCTTTAGGGTTTTGGGTTTGGGAAATTTGGGTTTACGGGTTTTAGGGTTTAGGGATTTTAGGGTTTTAGGGTTTTAGGGTTTAGGGTTTATTTAGGGTTTAGGGTTTTAGGGATATTTAGGGTTTTAGGGTTTTAGGGTTTAGGGTTTAGGGTTTGGGTTTAGGGTTTTAGGGTTTTAGGGTTTAGGGTTTTAGGGTTTTAGGGTTTAGGGAGGGTTTAGGGTTTAGGGTTTAGGGTTTTAGGGTTTTGGGTTTAGGGTTTAGGGTTTAGGGTTTTAGGGTTTTAGGGTTTTAGGGTTTTAGGGTTTAGGGTTTAGGGTTTTAGGGTTTTATTTGGGTTTAGGGTTTTAGGGTTTTAGGGTTTTAGGGTTTAGGGTTTAGGGTTTGGGGTTTAGGGTTTAGGGTTTTAGGGTTTAGGGTTTAGGGTTTAGGGTTTAGGGTTTAGGGTTTGGGAGGGTTTAGGGTTTAGGGTTTGGGTTTAGGGTTTAGGGTTTGGGTTTAGGGTTTAGGGTTTATTTAGGGTTTTAGGGTTTAGGGTTTAGGGTTTTGGGTTTAGGGTTTTAGGGTTTAGGGTTTACCCGGGTTTAGGGTTTTAGGGTTTAGGGATTTTAGGGTTTAGGGTTTAGGGAGGGTTTGGGTTTTATGGGTTTAGGGTTTTGGGTTTTGGGGTTTAGGGTTTATTTAGGGTTTTAGGGTTTAGGGATTTTGGGAAATTTAGGGTTTAGGGTTTGGGGTTTAGGGTTTGGGGTTTAGGGTTTATTTAGGGCCCTTTAGGGTTTGGGGTTTAGGGCCCTTTATGGGTTTTAGGGTTTAGGGTTTAGGGTTTAGGGTTTAGGGTTTTGGGTTTTATTTGGGTTTAGGGTTTAGGGTTTAGGGTTTTATTTGGGTTTGGGTTTAGGGTTTAGGGTTTAGGGTTTAGGGTTTAGGGTTTAGGGTTTAGGGTTTATTGGGTTTAGGGTTTGGGTTTAGGGTTTAGGGTTTTAGGGATTTAGGGTTTATTTAGGGTTTAGGGTTTAGGGTTTCTTTATTTAGGGTTTAGGGTTTCTTTATTTAGGGTTTGGGGTTTAGGGTTTGGGTTTTTAGGGTTTACCCGGGCTTTAGGGCCCTTTTAGGGTTTGGGTTTAGGGTTTTAGGGTTTCTTTGGGTTTAGGGTTTAGGGTTTAGGGCTTTAGGGTTTAGGGTTTAGGGTTTTCAGGGGTTTAGGGTTTTAGGGTTTTAGGGTTTTAGGGTTTAGGGTTTAGGGTTTGGGGTTTAGGGTTTAGGGTTTGGGTTTTGGGTTTAGGGTTTAGGGTTTAGGGTTTAGGGTTTAGGGTTTAGGGTTTAGGGTTTATTTAGGGTTTAGGGTTTAGGGTTTAGGGGTTTAGGGTTTGGGGTTTAGGGTTTAGGGTTTAGGGTTTAGGGTTTAGGGTTTAGGGTTTGGGTTTAGGGTTTGGGTTTATGGGTTTAGGGTTTAGGGT
>CM047909.1:32066665-32074165 GCA_026229545.1 Pistacia atlantica
GGTTTAGGGTTTAGGGTTTAGGGAGGGTTTAGGGTTTGGGTTTAGGGTTTAGGGTTTAGGGTTTAGGGTTTTGGGTTTGGGTTTGGGTTTGGGTTTGGGGTTTAGGGTTTGAGGGTTTATTTATTTAGGGTTTATTTAGGGTTTGATGGGTTTCGGGTTTAGGGTTTCGGGTTTAGGGTTTGGGTTTAGGGTTTGGGTTTAGGGTTTAGGGTTTAGGGTTTAGGGTTTAGGGTTTAGGGTTTAGGGTTTAGGGCTTAGGGCTTTAGGGTTTATTTAGGGCTTTCGGGTTTAGGGTTTAGGGTTTATGGTTTGGAGGGTTTTTATGGATTAGGGATTAGGGTCTAGGGTTTAGGGTTTAGGTTTTAGGGTTTTGTTGGTTTGGGGTTTTAGGGTTTGTTTTTAGGAGTTTAGGGTTTATTAGGTTTAAGGGTTTATTTGGTTTAGGGTTTAGGGTTTAGTTGTGATTTTTTGCAGGGGTTTCTTCTTGGTTTCTTGCTGGGTTTGATTTTGCAGAAATTTCTGGAAATTTTGGTTGCATTCTGATCGAGTTTGGACGTGCACGCCAGGTGTTCGACAAAAGGCTGCAGGCAAGCCATCTCTCTCGCGCTGCAGCTCAGCGCATGTGCGCGCGCCAGCGCGCAGCTACGCGCGCCCTACCCTCCCAGCCACCATTTCCACTTCCCAAACACCAAAATCTCTTCACCCTCAACCACTAATTCACAAATCCCGCTTTTACAAACTCTTAAACTCACTAAAATCACAACTTTTTTCCTCCCACCAAGTGTTCGACAAAATGTCAAAAAACCAAACCCCTCACACCCAAATAACACCGTGCCGCCCCCAAAGGCCCAAGCCCAAAACAGTAAACACTACCTCAACCAGCTCCCAGCCTTCGGGAATTCGAGAAAATCTTTATGGATTGGGGATTTGGAGCCATGGATGGATGACAAGTACTTGTTATCCGTTTTTTCAAATGTGGCGATTCAAGGAGCCAAGGTTTTTCACCACAAAAAGTCTTCCTTTGGTTTTCTTGACTTTGATTCTAATGATATTGCAGGTTTGTCTTTGCAATCGTTTAATGGCTTGAAAATGCCGAAGTCTAAAAAGGTCTTCAATCTCAATTGGGCATCTTGAGCCTCGTGAAAAAAAGCAGCCCCATAAGCCAAAGATCGGGAGATAGGGAAAAAGCACATCAAAAGTGTCCTCCACTTGGGCGGACAAGGTTAGAGTGACAGAGGTCGGGTCCCATTTCACCCTTGAAGTGTGGACCTTGATATTAAGGATGACATCTTACATATACGGATGATGTTATTGATGATAATGATGTTGAATGGCTTATTTGTATTGTGGGTTATTTCGGGATATTCTATGCCTTTTCATCTTTGTCCGCTCAATTGCTTTCCGTGCATGGGAAGGCTGCGGGGGTTGGAAGATGTTATGTCCACAGTGCTTGGTTACATTTTCAGATTTAGGGATGAGGATGCGGTGCATTCAATCCTTGAGAGAGGGCCGTGGATGTTTGGGGGTAAGTGTATTATTGCAACAATGGCATGCTCGGTTTACTTTTGATAAAGCCGCATCTCTAGAGTTCGGTATGGGCTCGTTTGCATGGTTTGCCTTATCCTTTGTGGTCCCACAAAGGACTACGCATGGTTTCCTCTATGTTAGGTCGACCGTTGTCTAGTGATAAGACAACATCGGAGCGGACCCGTTTGGATTATGCTCGGGTATGTGTTGAGCTAGATCTACAAAGCCTTTGAGGCGTCATATTGAATTTGAGGTCTAGGTTATCTGCGAGCCTATTGGATTACAGTGGAATATGAGTGGACCCCAGAGGTGCCTAAATCTTGTGTTTTTGGTCATGTTTGTCACCGGCCAGGAGGTACCTCTGCGACCACGCTCGGGGTAAGAATAAGGTAGTTACTAGTTTCGAAGGAAGGCACCGGGGAATCGGTGCGAATCGAAGCTGTGAGCCTGAATCGGCCAGCCACCTTATTGATCCCATCGGGAGAGACCGAGGGGATAGAGAGGGATGTTTTAGTGCCATCTACGTTTCAGTTTCAGAAATATCGATTAGATTGAAGGGGATGTTTCTTTGGCATTGGTCCCATGCTCAGTGGTTATTCGTTCTAGCGAGGTGAATTTTAGCTCTGAATGGGGTGAGAATGCTGATTCCCCACCCCCTTTCCCCTATTGTGAGGGCGAGCAAGAGGCCAAGTATTATGGGATTTACAAATTGCCTGAGAAAACACTCGATCCTTTATGAGTTACGGGAGGGTAGGCAATCCACCTCTTCCAACGGTATGCCTCGCTTGTTTTGCATAGTGACGATCTCGGACACGGATGCTACCTTATACGGATCGGTTTCCTTGCCACCCACAGGCAAAGGGGATAGGTCGGGGAAGCGGGGGCTTCGGCTCAAGTGATTTCTTTAGCTTGTTTCTATCCCAATTCCAATGATAGGGAGTTGGAATATTAGAGGCCTTACGGCTTCTCGAAACAACTTGTTGTGCGGAATTGGATTTCGACTCTTCTTTGGGTTTGATTGGTTTGTTGGAGACTAAGGTTGAGCAGTCTCATTTCTGATCAGTGGTCTCAAATCTGTTTGTCCTTCGTGGCAGTTTTTATCGAATCGACAGATTCTATTGCTTGCGTGTTCTTGGTATGTTGGGACTCTTCTCTTTACTCGTGCATAGTCTTCATTGCTCTCTTGGGAGATTACTTGCGGGGAGGGTTACTCATGTTTGAGGGGTTCTCATTTGGGATTACTTTTGTGTATGGTTCTAATGACCACAGGGAATCGCCGTAATCGTGGGATTTCCTTAGGGATCGATCGGCGAGGTGTTTGATTAGGAGGGGCTCCCATGGCTTGTGTTGGGTGATTTTAATGCCATCTTGGGAGCCTTCGAAGAGTGGGTGGTGATCTGAGTGGTATGGTTATATGGATGATTTTGGCCAATGTATCCATGATCTTTGAGTTGATTGGGGTTCCTTTTCTTGGGAGGCCGGTATACTTGGCATAGCGGTCAAGCGAGGGCATGGGAGGGTTTATTTCTGGAAGGGCTTCGATTGGGTCTTTGCATCACTTTCTTGGTTCCTTGATCGACCAAGCACGGTTTGAGTTCGACCTCGGGAGATGTTTCAGATCATAGCTCTATTATCGTCGGTTTGGTCCCAGTGGCAAGGTACCATCCTTTTAAATTTCTAAATTTTTGGGGCTGATCATGCAAATTTTAGGGGATATTGTTCGAGGCGGTTTGGGAGGGCGAGCCTCTTGTAGGCAATCCTATGTTCCGTCTTACGCGAGGTGGGGCTTAGTGAAGCAAGCTAAAAGCTTTACATATTAGGGTTTCAGTCATATCTCAGGCGGGGTAATTGAGGCTCGGGCTCGGTGGGCGGCAGGCCCGGAGGGAAATTTGGATCGGGACCCCTTTTCTCTGAGTGTATCTACGAGGAGAGGAACCTTGCCAACTTGTATTTTAGTCTTTGTCGAGATGAGGAGGCTTTCTTTAAGCGGCGGTCTCGTGTTCGGTGGTTGAACTTAGGGGATCGAATACTAAGTTCTTTCATAAGTCGTTGATCCATAGGCAGTTCGGAACCGCATCCACGGTTTGGATGATGGGCATGGTACACATATGCGACGATCGGGGATTAGGGCGTTTGGCGGTGGGTTTTTCAGGGATCTTCTTACGCCCCTAGTCGCCCTCAGTTGCAGAGGCTTCGGGTATTTTTACGCGCATTTCTCTGATATGATTTCTCCATTGTTTGCTCCTATCAGATGATGAGATTAGGATTGCTTTATTCTCTATCCCGGATGATAAATCCCCAGGCCGGATGGATTCACATCTTTGTTTTTTAAGCGGGCATGGGATATTATTGTCTGATTTGAGGGGATGCGGTGAGACATTTTTTGCTACTAATGAAATGCCAAGATGTGTTAATGCCACCGGGATTGCTTTGGTTCCTAAGGTGGAGAGAGTCGTATGTGAGGACTTTAGGCCGATATCTTGTTGTAATGTACTTTACAAGTGCATTACTAAGGTGATTGTGAATCGGTTTAAAGTTGTGCTTCGGATATTATTGGGGTTTCCCAGTCGGCTTTTGTCGGGTCGAAGGATTTGATAATATTCTGACTCGGGGAGCTTTTGCGGAATTATCATCTTGGGGGTTCTTCACCTCGATGTGCCCTTAAAGTTGATATTCGGAAAGCTTTTGATCTTGTGAGTTGGGAGTTCATCCTTTTTGGGATTGCGTCTTGTGGGGTTTCTGGCGTATGGTGAGGTGGATCATGACATGTATCTACACCGTATTTCTGTTGCCAGCTGAGACGGAGAGGCTTCACGGATTTTTAGGTCCTCCCAGGGGTGTGCGGCGGGGGACCCTCCCTCTTTCTCCTTACCTTTTTGTGTTGGCTATGGAGGGGTTAGGTGGTATTTTTGGAAACCTCTCACACCACAGTTTTGATATCATTGGAGATGTAGGCGGCGGTTATTACTCATTTGTGTTTTGCGAGATGATTTGATGGTGTTTTGTAGAGCGGATGCTTCCTCTGTTAGCTTGATCAAATCGGCCTTGGATTATTTTGCTAGGGTTTACGGATTAGTGACTAATGCGAGAAGAGCGATTGTTTCTTTACGGAGTTACGATGAGGAGCGAGATTAGGGTTCTGATCTATCATGGGTTTCAGTTGGGCGATTCAGGTAAGATATCTAGGGGTTCCTCTAATCTCTACCCGCCTTGACACTCGATTGTAGGCCTCTGTTGGAGGCGCATTCTCTCTCGGATTAGGCTATGGGACGTCGGCATCTTTGACCTATGCGGGCCGACTCTGATTGATAAAGTCGGTACTTTTCTCCATCTGAGTTTATTGGTCCTCCATGTTTCTTTTGCCGGCGGCTCTGATTAGACGGATTGAGAGTATTTTGGCCTCATTTCTTTGGAAAGGTACTTCTGTCCCATTACGTGGGCTAAGGTTGCATGGTCTTATTTGCTATCCATTGACGGAGGGTGGCACAGGGGATTAAGAGGATCAAGATTGGAATAGGGCGCTATTCTCAAACATGTTTGGAGGCTACTTACGATAGATCTTATATGGTCTTCATGGGCCCATTCGGTTCTCCTCGTGGTCGGTCCTTTTGGCATATCGAGTTACTTACGGGGCTTCATGGGCTTGGAGGAAGATTTTACTTCGTAGGGTTTGGTGAGGGGTCTTATTGTGACTTGTATTGGAGATGGTAGGGACACCATGTTATGGCGAGATCACGGCTTCCAGTCCTCTGTGTGACTTGCTTCCTTTTAGGGACCTTGACTTCTCTTGGGTTGCCGTGGGATGCTCGGGTTTGAGACATTATTCGGGATGGTTTGTGGGATTTTCCTTGGGAGGGCGGAGGTTCGGACCTTGACATATACAGGGACTCTATTACAGGTGCGACCTTGACGAGTCATCGACCATATTGTGTGGAAGGGCCATCCATCAGGACGGTTCTCTATTGATTGACTGGAATGTGTTGCGAGACAACGAGATGTGAACTTCGATTCATCATCTCTGTGGTTTCCGGGCATATTCCACGTCACTCTTTCATTCTCGGCTCGCTTCTCTTGGTCGGCTTCACACCATGGATCGGCTCGGCTCTCATGGTGTCATTACGTCCTCCCGATGTGTTTTGTGCGATCGGCTACGAGACCCATGACCATTTGTTTTTAGATGTGACTTTTCGTTATGTTTGGCGGGAGGTCACTACCGGGGCTTTCTACATGGCCTACTCTCTCTGGCTCCCTATGCTTGATGGGCTAGTTTGCATCTTGACGAAAAGGTGACTTGATCCACCTTCTTTCCCGGTTAGTCCTTTCACCCACAGTTTATTTCCTTTGGTTTGAGCGGAATAATCGCGTGTTTATCGACATTGTAGCTCCATGAGATATTGTCTTAGCTATTTGTGATCTAGTTCGGGTCAAGATTTTGGGATTTTGGGCTCAGCACCTAAGTGAGATCTCCGCCTCGGCTCCGTGTGATATGGCATCTTCACGACTAGCTTTGTAAGGGACTGCATGCTCTTTTGTGTCGGTTTGTGACTTTGTGTTTGTGGTGAGCTGCGTGCTCTTTTTGCGGTGTGGCTTTGTGTTTGTGGTGAGCTGCGTGCTCTTTATCTTAGGTTTGTGGTTTTTTATGGCATCTTTTGCTTTGTGGGGGGGCTGCGTGCTCTCTTTTCTTTGCTCATGACTTTGTGGGTTTTCCCACGTGTTCTTGGTGATAGTTATCAGTCATCCTCTTGGGGTATGCCCCTCGTATTTGTATTTTTTTGTCTTTTATACATACTTACCTTATCCAAAAAAAAGTTTAGGGTTTAGGGTTTAGGGTTTAGGGTTTAGGGTTTAGGGTTTAGGGTTTAGGGTTTAGGGTTTGGGGTTTAGGGTTTAGGGTTTAGGGTTTGGGTTTAGGGTTTAGGGTTTGGGAGGGTTTAGGGGGGATTTAGGGTTTAGGGGGGGGTTTAGGGTTTAGGGTTTATTTGGGTTTAGGGTTTAGGGTTTAGGGTTTAGGGTTTAGGGTTTGGGGTTTAGGGTTTAGGGTTTAGGGTTTAGGGTTTAGGGTTTAGGGTTTAGGGTTTAGGGTTTAGGGTTTAGGGTTTAGGGTTTAGGGTTTAGGGTTTAGGGTTTAGGGTTTAGGGTTTAGGGTTTAGGGTTTAGGGTTTAGGGTTTAGGGTTTGGGTTTAGGGTTTAGGGTTTAGGGTTTAGGGTTTATTTACGGGTTTAGGGTTTAGGGTTTAGGGCCCTTTAGGGCCCTTTAGGGTTTAGGGTTTAGGGTTTCTTTGGGTTTAGGGTTTATTTAGGGTTTAGGGTTTGGGTTTAGGGTTTAGGGCCCATTTAGGGTTTGGGTTTAGGGTTTAGGGTTTAGGGCCCTTTAGGGTTTGGGTTTGGGTTTCCCTTTAGGGTTTAGGGTTTAGGGTTTGGGTTTAGGGTTTGGGGTTTAGGGTTTATTTAGGGTTTATTTGGGAAATTTAGGGTTTAGGGTTTATTTGGGTTTAGGGTTTAGGGTTTAGGGTTTAGGGTTTAGGGAGGGTTTAGGGTTTGGGTTTAGGGTTTGGGTTTCCCAGGGTTTAGGGTTTAGGGTTTATTTAGGGTTTAGGGTTTAGGGTTTAGGGTTTAGGGTTTAGGGTTTAGGGAGGGGTTTAGGGTTTAGGGTTTAGGGTTTAGGGTTTAGGGTTTAGGGTTTAGGGTTTAGGGTTTGGGGTTTAGGGTTTAGGGTTTAGGGTTTAGGGTTTAGGGTTTAGGGTTTAGGGTTTAGGGTTTAGGGTTTAGGGTTTAGGGTTTGGGAAAAGGGTTTAGGGTTTAGGGTTTAGGGTTTGGGTTTAGGGTTTAGGGTTTAGGGATTTAGGGTTTAGGGTTTGGGTTTAGGGTTTAGGGTTTAGGGTTTAGGGTTTAGGGTTTAGGGTTTAGGGTTTAGGGTTTAGGGTTTAGGGCCCTTTAGGGTTTCCCTTTAGGGTTTAGGGTTTCTTTGGGAGG
>CM047909.1:32079165-32094165 GCA_026229545.1 Pistacia atlantica
TTTAGGGTTTATTTGGGTTTAGGGGGGATTTAGGGTTTGGGTTTAGGGTTTAGGGTTTAGGGTTTAGGGTTTAGGGTTTAGGGTTTAGGGTTTAGGGAGGGTTTAGGGTTTAGGGTTTAGGGTTTAGGGTTTAGGGTTTAGGGTTTAGGGTTTGGGGTTTAGGGTTTAGGGTTTAGGGTTTAGGGTTTAGGGTTTAGGGTTTAGGGTTTAGGGTTTAGGGTTTAGGGTTTAGGGTTTAGGGTTTAGGGTTTAGGGTTTAGGGTTTAGGGTTTAGGGAGGGTTTAGGGTTTAGGGTTTAGGGTTTAGGGTTTAGGGTTTAGGGAGGGTTTAGGGTTTAGGGTTTAGGGTTTAGGGTTTAGGGTTTGGGTTTAGGGTTTAGGGTTTAGGGTTTGGGTTTGGGAGGGTTTAGGGTTTAGGGTTTATTTAGGGAGGGTTTAGGGTTTAGGGTTTAGGGTTTAGGGTTTAGGGTTTAGGGAGGGTTTAGGGATTTAGGGTTTAGGGTTTAGGGAGGGTTTAGGGTTTAGGGTTTAGGGCCCGGGTTTAGGGTTTAGGGTTTAGGGTTTAGGGTTTAGGGTTTAGGGTTTGGGAGGGTTTAGGGTTTAGGGTTTAGGGTTTAGGGTTTAGGGTTTAGGGTTTAGGGTTTATTTAGGGAAATTTAAATTTGGGTTTATTTGGGTTTAGGGTTTATTTGGGTTTGGGTTTGGGTTTCCCTTTAGGGTTTAGGGTTTATTTAAATTTAGGGTTTAGGGAAATTTTGGGAGGGTTTATTTGGGTTTAGGGTTTAGGGTTTAGGGATTTAGGGTTTAGGGTTTGGGGTTTAGGGTTTAGGGTTTAGGGTTTGGGGTTTAGGGTTTAGGGTTTAGGGTTTAGGGTTTAGGGTTTGCCCGGGAGGGTTTAGGGTTTAGGGTTTAGGGTTTAGGGGGGGGGTTTAGGGTTTGGGTTTAGGGTTTAGGGAGGGTTTAGGGTTTAGGGTTTAGGGTTTAGGGTTTGGGGTTTAGGGTTTGGGGTTTAGGGTTTAGGGTTTAGGGTTTAGGGTTTAGGGTTTAGGGTTTAGGGTTTAGGGTTTGGGTTTAGGGTTTAGGGTTTAGGGTTTAGGGTTTAGGGTTTAGGGTTTGGGGTTTAGGGTTTAGGGTTTAGGGTTTAGGGTTTGGGGTTTAGGGAGGGTTTAGGGTTTAGGGTTTGGGGTTTAGGGTTTAGGGTTTAGGGTTTAGGGTTTAGGGTTTAGGGTTTAGGGTTTAGGGTTTAGGGTTTAGGGTTTAGGGTTTAGGGTTTAGGGTTTAGGGTTTAGGGTTTAGGGTTTAGGGTTTAGGGTTTGGGGTTTAGGGTTTAGGGTTTAGGGTTTAGGGTTTAGGGTTTAGGGTTTCTTTGGGTTTAGGGTTTAGGGTTTGGGAGGGTTTAGGGTTTAGGGTTTAGGGTTTATTTGGGTTTAGGGTTTAGGGTTTGGGTTTAGGGTTTAGGGTTTGGGTTTAGGGTTTAGGGTTTGGGTTTAGGGTTTAGGGTTTAGGGTTTAGGGTTTAGGGTTTAGGGTTTAGGGTTTAGGGTTTAGGGTTTAGGGTTTAGGGTTTAGGGTTTAGGGTTTAGGGTTTAGGGTTTAGGGTTTAGGGTTTAGGGTTTAGGGTTTAGGGAGGGTTTAGGGTTTAGGGTTTAGGGTTTGGGGTTTAGGGTTTAGGGTTTAGGGTTTAGGGTTTATTTGGGAGGGGTTTAGGGTTTAGGGTTTAGGGAGGGTTTAGGGTTTAGGGTTTAGGGTTTAGGGTTTAGGGAGGGTTTAGGGTTTAGGGTTTGGGTTTAGGGTTTAGGGACCCTTTGGGTTTAGGGTTTAGGGTTTAGGGTTTAGGGTTTAGGGTTTAGGGATTTAAATTTGGGTTTCCCAGGGTTTAGGGTTTAGGGTTTAGGGTTTAGGGTTTATTTGGGTTTCTTTGGGAGGGTTTAGGGTTTGGGTTTGGGTTTAGGGTTTAGGGTTTAGGGTTTAGGGAGGGTTTAGGGTTTAGGGTTTAGGGTTTAGGGTTTAGGGTTTAGGGTTTAGGGTTTAGGGTTTAGGGTTTAGGGAGGGTTTAGGGTTTAGGGTTTAGGGTTTAGGGTTTAGGGTTTAGGGTTTGGGGTTTAGGGTTTAGGGTTTGGGTTTAGGGTTTAGGGTTTGGGAGGGTTTAGGGTTTAGGGTTTAGGGTTTAGGGTTTAGGGTTTAGGGTTTAGGGTTTAGGGTTTAGGGTTTAGGGTTTAGGGTTTAGGGTTTAGGGTTTAGGGTTTAGGGTTTAGGGTTTAGGGTTTAGGGTTTAGGGAGGGTTTAGGGTTTAGGGTTTAGGGTTTAGGGTTTAGGGTTTAGGGTTTAGGGTTTAGGGTTTAGGGTTTAGGGTTTAGGGTTTAGGGTTTAGGGTTTAGGGTTTAGGGTTTAGGGTTTAGGGTTTAGGGTTTAGGGAGGGTTTAGGGTTTAGGGTTTAGGGTTTAGGGTTTAGGGTTTAGGGTTTAGGGTTTAGGGTTTAGGGTTTGGGGTTTAGGGTTTAGGGTTTAGGGTTTAGGGTTTAGGGTTTAGGGTTTAGGGTTTATTTAGGGTTTACCCGGGAGGGTTTAGGGTTTATTTAGGGTTTGGGAGGGTTTAGGGTTTAGGGATTTAAACGGGTTTAGGGTTTAGGGAGGGTTTAGGGTTTAGGGTTTTCCCAGGGTTTAGGGTTTGGGTTTAGGGTTTAGGGTTTAGGGTTTCCCAGGGTTTGGGTTTAGGGTTTATGGGTTTAGGGTTTGTTTCCCTTTAGGGTTTGGGTTTAGGGTTTAGGGTTTGGGGTTTCCCAGGGTTTATTTGGGTTTAGGGTTTAGGGTTTACGGGTTTAGGGTTTATTTAGGGTTTCCCAGGGTTTAGGGTTTAGGGTTTGAAATTTCCCTTTAGGGTTTAGGGCCCTTTAGGGTTTAGGGTTTGGGGTTTAGGGTTTAGGGAAATGGGTTTGGGTTTAGGGGGGATTTAGGGTTTGGGTTTAGGGTTTAGGGTTTGAAATTTGGGAAATTTAGGGTTTCTTTATTTGGGTTTAGGGAGGGTTTAGGGTTTAGGGTTTAGGGTTTAGGGTTTAGGGTTTAGGGTTTAGGGTTTAGGGAGGGTTTAGGGTTTAGGGTTTAGGGTTTAGGGTTTAGGGTTTGGGTTTAGGGTTTAGGGTTTAGGGTTTAGGGTTTAGGGTTTAGGGTTTAGGGTTTAGGGTTTAGGGTTTAGGGTTTAGGGTTTAGGGTTTAGGGTTTGGGAGGGTTTAGGGTTTAGGGTTTAGGGTTTAGGGTTTAGGGTTTAGGGTTTAGGGTTTATTTTTTAGGGTTTAGGGTTTAGGGTTTAGGGTTTAGGGTTTAGGGTTTAGGGTTTAGGGTTTAGGGTTTAGGGTTTATTTGGGTTTGGGTTTACGGGTTTAGGGTTTGGGTTTACCCGGGAGGGTTTAGGGTTTAGGGTTTGGGTTTAGGGTTTACCCGGGTTTGGGTTTAGGGAAATTTGGGTTTAGGGTTTAGGGTTTAGGGTTTAGGGTTTAGGGTTTAGGGTTTAGGGTTTAGGGTTTAGGGTTTAGGGAGGGTTTAGGGTTTAGGGTTTAGGGTTTAGGGTTTAGGGTTTAGGGTTTAGGGTTTAGGGTTTAGGGTTTGGGTTTAGGGTTTAGGGTTTGGGTTTAGGGTTTAGGGTTTAGGGCCCTTTAGGGTTTGGGTTTAGGGTTTACCCGGGATTTGGGAGGGTTTAGGGCCCTTTAGGGTTTGGGTTTAGGGTTTAGGGTTTAGGGCCCTTTAGGGTTTAGGGTTTAGGGTTTAGGGTTTATTTGGGTTTAGGGTTTTAAATTTGGGTTTAGGGTTTAGGGTTTATTTAGGGTTTAGGGTTTGGGTTTAGGGTTTAGGGTTTAGGGTTTAGGGTTTAGGGTTTAGGGTTTGGGCGGGTTTAGGGTTTAGGGTTTAGGGTTTGGGGTTTAGGGTTTAGGGTTTGGGGTTTAGGGTTTAGGGTTTAGGGTTTAGGGTTTAGGGTTTAGGGTTTAGGGTTTAGGGTTTAGGGTTTAGGGTTTAGGGCCCTTTAGGGTTTATTTAGGGTTTAGGGTTTATTTGGGTTTATTTGGGAAATTTAGGGCCCTTTAGGGTTTCCCTTTAGGGCGGGTTTAGGGTTTAGGGTTTGGGGTTTAGGGTTTGGGAGGGTTTATTTAGGGAGGGTTTAGGGTTTATTTGGGTTTAGGGTTTAGGGATTTAGGGTTTAGGGCCCTTTAGGGTTTGGGAGGGTTTATTTGGGAAATTTAGGGTTTAGGGTTTAGGGTTTACCCGGGATTTAGGGTTTGGGTTTGGGTTTAGGGCCCATTTAGGGTTTAGGGCCCTGGGAGGGTTTATTTGGGTTTACGGGTTTAGGGTTTAGGGTTTGGGTTTCAAATTTGGGTTTAGGGTTTAGGGTTTGGGTTTAGGGAGGGTTTAGGGTTTAGGGTTTAGGGTTTGGGTTTAGGGTTTAGGGTTTAGGGTTTAGGGAGGGTTTAGGGTTTAGGGTTTAGGGTTTAGGGTTTAGGGTTTAGGGTTTGGGTTTAGGGAGGGTTTGGGTTTATTTGGGTTTAGGGAAATGGGTTTGGGTTTAGGGAGGGTTTATTTGGGTTTGGGTTTAGGGTTTGGGTTTGGGTTTAGGGTTTAGGGTTTGGGTTTGGGTTTAGGGCCCTTTAGGGTTTGGGTTTAGGGTTTAGGGTTTAGGGTTTAGGGAGGGTTTATTTAGGGTTTAGGGTTTAGGGTTTAGGGTTTAGGGTTTAGGGTTTAGGGTTTAGGGAGGGTTTAGGGTTTAGGGTTTAGGGTTTAGGGTTTAGGGTTTAGGGAGGGTTTAGGGTTTAGGGTTTAGGGTTTAGGGTTTAGGGTTTAGGGTTTAGGGTTTAGGGTTTAGGGTTTAGGGTTTAGGGTTTAGGGTTTAGGGTTTGGGGTTTAGGGTTTAGGGTTTAGGGTTTAGGGTTTAGGGTTTAGGGTTTAGGGTTTAGGGTTTAGGGTTTAGGGTTTAGGGTTTAGGGTTTAGGGTTTAGGGTTTAGGGTTTAGGGTTTAGGGTTTAGGGTTTAGGGTTTAGGGTTTAGGGTTTAGGGTTTAGGGTTTAGGGTTTAGGGTTTAGGGTTTAGGGTTTAGGGTTTAGGGTTTAGGGTTTAGGGTTTAGGGTTTAGGGTTTAGGGTTTAGGGTTTAGGGTGGAGGGTTTAGGGTTTAGGGTTTGGGTTTGGGAGGGTTTAGGGTTTAGGGTTTAGGGTTTAGGGTTTAGGGTTTAGGGTTTAGGGTTTAGGGTTTGGGTTTAGGGTTTAGGGCCCTTTATTTGGGAGGGTTTAGGGTTTAGGGATTTAGGGTTTAGGGTTTAGGGTTTAGGGTTTAGGGCCCTTTAGGGTTTAGGGTTTAGGGTTTATTTGGGTTTAGGGTTTAGGGTTTAGGGCCCTTTATTTGGGTTTAGGGTTTAGGGTTTGGGTTTAGGGTTTAGGGTTTGGGGTTTAGGGTTTATTTGGGTTTAGGGTTTAGGGTTTAGGGTTTAGGGTTTAGGGTTTGGGAGGGTTTAGGGTTTAGGGTTTAGGGTTTAGGGTTTAGGGTTTAGGGTTTAGGGTTTAGGGTTTAGGGTTTAGGGTTTAGGGTTTAGGGTTTAGGGTTTAGGGTTTAGGGTTTAGGGTTTAGGGTTTAGGGCCCTTTAGGGTTTGGGTTTATTTAGGGTTTAGGGTTTAGGGTTTGGGTTTATTTGGGAAATTTAGGGTTTAGGGTTTCCCTTTAGGGCGGGTTTAGGGTTTAGGGTTTGGGTTTAGGGTTTGGGTTTATTTAGGGAGGGTTTAGGGTTTATTTGGGTTTAGGGTTTAGGGAAATTTAGGGTTTAGGGCCCTTTAGGGTTTAGGGTTTAGGGGGGATTTAGGGTTTAGGGTTTAGGGAAATTTAGGGTTTAGGGTTTAGGGCCCGGGTTTAGGGTTTGGGGTTTGGGTTTGGGTTTATTTGGGCCCAAATTTAGGGTTTAGGGTTTAGGGTTTATTTGGGTTTACGGGTTTAGGGTTTAGGGTTTGGGGTTTCAAATTTGGGTTTAGGGTTTAGGGTTTAGGGTTTAGGGTTTAGGGTTTAGGGTTTAGGGTTTAGGGTTTAGGGTTTAGGGTTTAGGGAGGGGTTTAGGGTTTAGGGTTTAGGGTTTAGGGTTTAGGGTTTAGGGTTTAGGGTTTAGGGTTTAGGGTTTAGGGTTTAGGGTTTAGGGTTTAGGGTTTAGGGTTTAGGGTTTAGGGTTTAGGGTTTAGGGTTTAGGGTTTAGGGTTTAGGGTTTAGGGTTTAGGGTTTAGGGTTTAGGGTTTAGGGTTTAGGGTTTAGGGAGGGTTTAGGGTTTAGGGTTTAGGGTTTAGGGTTTAGGGTTTAGGGTTTAGGGTTTAGGGAGGGTTTAGGGTTTAGGGTTTAGGGTTTAGGGTTTAGGGTTTAGGGTTTAGGGTTTAGGGTTTAGGGTTTAGGGTTTAGGGTTTAGGGTTTAGGGTTTAGGGTTTGGGGGGGGGGTTTAGGGTTTAGGGTTTAGGGTTTAGGGTTTAGGGTTTAGGGTTTAGGGTTTAGGGTTTAGGGTTTAGGGTTTAGGGTTTAGGGAGGGTTTAGGGTTTAGGGTTTGGGGTTTGGGAGGGTTTAGGGTTTAGGGTTTAGGGTTTAGGGTTTAGGGTTTAGGGTTTAGGGAGGGTTTAGGGTTTAGGGTTTAGGGTTTAGGGTTTAGGGTTTAGGGTTTAGGGTTTAGGGTTTAGGGTTTAGGGTTTAGGGTTTAGGGTTTAGGGTTTAGGGAGGGTTTAGGGTTTAGGGTTTAGGGTTTAGGGTTTAGGGTTTGGGTTTAGGGAGGGTTTAGGGTTTAGGGTTTGGGGTTTAGGGTTTAGGGTTTAGGGTTTAGGGTTTGGGTTTAGGGTTTAGGGAGGGTTTAGGGTTTAGGGTTTATTTGGGTTTAGGGTTTAGGGTTTAGGGAGGGTTTAGGGTTTAGGGTTTGGGGTTTAGGGTTTAGGGTTTAGGGTTTAGGGAGGGTTTAGGGTTTATTTGGGTTTAGGGTTTAGGGTTTCTTTAGGGTTTAGGGTTTGGGTTTAGGGTTTAGGGTTTAGGGTTTAGGGTTTAGGGTTTAGGGTTTAGGGTTTAGGGTTTAGGGTTTAGGGTTTAGGGTTTAGGGTTTAGGGTTTGGGTTTAGGGTTTAGGGTTTAGGGTTTAGGGTTTAGGGTTTAGGGTTTTTTAGGGTTTAGGGTTTAGGGTTTAGGGTTTAGGGTTTAGGGTTTAGGGTTTAGGGTTTAGGGTTTAGGGAGGGGTTTAGGGTTTAGGGTTTAGGGTTTAGGGTTTAGGGTTTAGGGTTTAGGGTTTAGGGTTTAGGGTTTAGGGTTTAGGGTTTAGGGTTTAGGGTTTGGGTTTGGGTTTAGGGTTTGGGTTTGGGTTTAGGGTTTAGGGATTTAGGGTTTAGGGTTTAGGGTTTAGGGTTTAGGGTTTAGGGTTTAGGGTTTAGGGTTTAGGGTTTAGGGTTTAGGGTTTAGGGTTTAGGGTTTAGGGAGGGTTTAGGGTTTAGGGTTTAGGGTTTAGGGTTTAGGGAGGGTTTAGGGTTTAGGGTTTAGGGTTTAGGGTTTAGGGAGGGTTTAGGGTTTAGGGTTTAGGGTTTAGGGTTTAGGGTTTAGGGTTTAGGGTTTAGGGAGGGTTTAGGGTTTAGGGTTTAGGGTTTAGGGTTTAGGGTTTAGGGTTTAGGGGGGTTTAGGGTTTGGGGTTTAGGGTTTAGGGTTTGGGGTTTAGGGTTTAGGGTTTAGGGTTTGGGGTTTGGGTTTAGGGTTTAGGGTTTGGGTTTAGGGTTTGGGTTTAGGGTTTCAGGGTTTAGGGTTTAGGGTTTAGGGTTTAGGGTTTAGGGTTTAGGGTTTAGGGTTTAGGGTTTAGGGTTTAGGGTTTAGGGAGGGTTTAGGGTTTAGGGAGGGTTTAGGGTTTAGGGTTTAGGGTTTAGGGTTTAGGGTTTAGGGTTTAGGGTTTAGGGTTTAGGGTTTAGGGTTTGGGTTTAGGGATTTAGGGTTTAGGGTTTATTTAGGGTTTAGGGATTTAGGGTTTAGGGTTTGGGAGGGTTTAGGGTTTAGGGTTTAGGGTTTAGGGTTTAGGGTTTAGGGTTTAGGGTTTAGGGTTTAGGGAGGGTTTAGGGTTTAGGGTTTAGGGTTTAGGGTTTAGGGTTTAGGGTTTAGGGTTTAGGGTTTAGGGTTTAGGGTTTAGGGTTTAGGGTTTAGGGTTTGGGTTTAGGGTTTAGGGTTTAGGGTTTAGGGTTTGGGGTTTAGGGTTTAGGGTTTAGGGTTTAGGGTTTAGGGTTTAGGGTTTAGGGTTTAGGGTTTAGGGTTTATTTAGGGTTTAGGGTTTAGGGTTTCTTTCGGGATTTAGGGTTTAGGGTTTATTTAAATGGGTTTAGGGCCCTTTAGGGTTTAGGGTTTAGGGAAATTTGGGAAATTTAGGGCCCTTTAGGGTTTGGGTTTAGGGTTTAGGGTTTGGGTTTAGGGAAAGGGCCCTTTAGGGAGGGTTTAGGGCCCTTTCCCAGGGTTTGGGTTTAGGGTTTAGGGTTTAGGGATTTAGGGTTTATTTGGGTTTGGGTTTGGGTTTAGGGTTTGGGGTTTAGGGTTTAGGGTTTAGGGTTTAGGGTTTAGGGTTTGGGGTTTATTTGGGTTTGGGAGGGTTTGGGTTTAGGGTTTAGGGATTTAGGGTTTAGGGTTTAGGGTTTCAAAAGGGTTTGGGTTTAGGGTTTATTTGGGTTTAGGGATTTAGGGTTTAGGGTTTAGGGTTTAGGGTTTAGGGTTTAGGGTTTGGGGTTTAGGGTTTAGGGTTTAGGGTTTAGGGTTTAGGGAGGGTTTAGGGTTTAGGGTTTAGGGTTTAGGGTTTAGGGTTTAGGGTTTAGGGAGGGTTTAGGGTTTAGGGTTTAGGGTTTAGGGTTTAGGGAGGGTTTAGGGTTTAGGGTTTAGGGAGGGTTTAGGGTTTAGGGTTTAGGGAGGGGTTTAGGGTTTAGGGTTTAGGGTTTAGGGTTTAGGGTTTAGGGAGGGTTTAGGGTTTAGGGTTTAGGGTTTAGGGTTTAGGGTTTAGGGTTTAGGGTTTGGGGTTTAGGGTTTAGGGTTTAGGGTTTAGGGATTTAGGGGGGTTTAGGGTTTAGGGTTTAGGGTTTAGGGTTTAGGGTTTAGGGTTTAGGGTTTAGGGTTTAGGGTTTAGGGTTTAGGGTTTAGGGTTTAGGGTTTAGGGTTTAGGGTTTGGGGTTTGGGAGGGTTTAGGGTTTAGGGTTTAGGGTTTAGGGTTTGGGAGGGTTTAGGGTTTAGGGTTTAGGGTTTAGGGTTTAGGGTTTAGGGTTTGGGTTTAGGGCCCTTTAGGGTTTGGGTTTAGGGTTTAGGGTTTCTTTGGGTTTAGGGTTTAGGGTTTAGGGCCCTTTAGGGTTTGGGTTTAGGGTTTATTTAGGGTTTAGGGTTTAGGGCCCTTTAGGGCGGGTTTAGGGTTTGGGTTTAGGGTTTGGGTTTGGGTTTAGGGTTTATTTAGGGTTTAGGGTTTAGGGTTTATTTGGGTTTAGGGCCCTTTAGGGTTTAGGGATTTAGGGCCCTTTAGGGTTTAGGGTTTAGGGTTTAGGGTTTAGGGTTTAGGGTTTAGGGTTTAGGGTTTAGGGTTTAGGGTTTAGGGTTTAGGGTTTAGGGTTTAGGGTTTAGGGTTTAGGGTTTAGGGTTTAGGGTTTAGGGAGGGTTTAGGGTTTAGGGTTTAGGGAGGGGTTTAGGGTTTAGGGTTTAGGGTTTAGGGTTTAGGGTTTAGGGTTTAGGGAGGGTTTAGGGTTTAGGGTTTAGGGTTTAGGGTTTAGGGTTTAGGGTTTAGGGAGGGTTTAGGGTTTAGGGTTTAGGGTTTAGGGTTTAGGGTTTGGGTTTAGGGTTTAGGGTTTAGGGTTTAGGGTTTAGGGTTTAGGGTTTAGGGTTTAGGGTTTAGGGTTTAGGGTTTAGGGTTTAGGGTTTAGGGTTTAGGGTTTAGGGTTTAGGGTTTAGGGTTTAGGGTTTAGGGAGGGTTTAGGGTTTAGGGTTTGGGTTTAGGGTTTAGGGTTTAGGGTTTAGGGTTTAGGGTTTAGGGTTTAGGGTTTGGGGTTTAGGGTTTAGGGTTTAGGGTTTAGGGTTTAGGGTTTAGGGTTTAGGGTTTAGGGTTTTAGGGTTTAGGGAAAGCCCTTTAGGGTTTGGGGTTTAGGGAGGGTTTAGGGCCCTTTAGGGCCCTTTAGG
Source organism: Pistacia atlantica (assembly GCA_026229545.1). NCBI lineage: Eukaryota > Viridiplantae > Streptophyta > Magnoliopsida > Sapindales > Anacardiaceae > Pistacia > Pistacia atlantica. The sequence continues at coordinate 32,089,319 of CM047909.1, forward strand.
GCCCTTTAGGGTTTAGGGTTTAGGGTTTCCCCTTTAGGGTTTCCCTTTAGGGTTTAGGGTTTGCGGGTTTATTTGGGTTTAGGGTTTAGGGATTTAGGGAAATTTAGGGTTTAGGGTTTAGGGCCCTTTAGGGTTTAGGGTTTGGGTTTAGGGTTTAGGGAAATTTAGGGTTTAGGGAAATCCCTTTAGGGCCCTTTAGGGTTTAGGGAAATTTAGGGTTTAGGGTTTAGGGAAAGCCCTTTAGGGAGGGTTTAGGGACCCTTTATTTGGGTTTACCCGGGATTTAGGGTTTGGGTTTAGGGTTTATTTGGGAAATTTAGGGTTTAGGGTTTCCCCTTTAGGGTTTAGGGTTTACCCGGGTTTCAAACGGGTTTACCCGGGTTTAGGGTTTAGGGTTTATTTGGGTTTATTTAGGGAGGGTTTAGGGTTTATTTGGGTTTAGGGTTTAGGGCCCTTTAGGGAGGGTTTAGGGTTTCAAACGGGTTTAGGGTTTAGGGCCCATTTAGGGTTTAGGGAAATTTGGGAGGGTTTAGGGTTTAGGGTTTAGGGTTTAGGGTTTAGGGAGGGTTTAGGGTTTAGGGTTTAGGGTTTAGGGAGGGTTTAGGGTTTAGGGTTTAGGGTTTAGGGAGGGTTTAGGGTTTAGGGTTTAGGGTTTAGGGTTTAGGGTTTAGGGTTTAGGGTTTGGGTTTAGGGTTTAGGGTTTAGGGTTTGGGGTTTAGGGTTTAGGGTTTAGGGTTTAGGGTTTAGGGCCCTTTAGGGTTTAGGGTTTAGGGTTTGGGTTTATTTAGGGTTTAGGGAGGGTTTAGGGTTTAGGGTTTAGGGTTTGGGGTTTAGGGTTTAGGGTTTAGGGAGGGTTTAGGGTTTCCCCTTTAGGGCCCTTTAGGGTTTGGGGTTTAGGGTTTCTTTGGGTTTAGGGTTTAGGGCCCTTTAGGGTTTAGGGTTTACCCGGGTTTAGGGTTTAGGGTTTATTTCCCTTTAGGGTTTAGGGTTTAGGGCCCTTTAGGGCCCTTTAGGGTTTAGGGTTTAGGGTTTCCCCTTTAGGGTTTAGGGTTTGGGTTTGGGTTTAGGGTTTAGGGTTTATTTGGGTTTATTTAGGGAAATTTAGGGAAATTTAGGGTTTAGGGTTTAGGGTTTAGGGTTTGGGTTTAGGGAAATTTAGGGAAATTTAGGGTTTAGGGTTTAGGGTTTAGGGAAATGGGTTTCCCCTTTATTTGGGTTTCCCAGGGTTTACCCGGGTTTAGGGTTTAGGGCCCATTTAGGGTTTACCCGGGTTTAGGGTTTACGGGTTTAGGGTTTAGGGCCCATTTAGGGTTTACGGGTTTAGGGTTTAGGGATTTAGGGAAATTTAGGGTTTGGGAGGGTTTAGGGTTTAGGGTTTAGGGTTTAGGGTTTAGGGAGGGTTTAGGGTTTAGGGTTTAGGGTTTAGGGTTTAGGGTTTGGGGTTTAGGGTTTAGGGTTTAGGGTTTAGGGTTTAGGGTTTAGGGTTTGGGGTTTAGGGTTTAGGGTTTAGGGTTTAGGGTTTAGGGAGGGTTTAGGGGGGATTTAGGGTTTAGGGAGGGGTTTAGGGTTTAGGGTTTAGGGTTTGGGGTTTAGGGAAATTTAGGGTTTAGGGTTTAGGGTTTAGGGTTTAGGGTTTAGGGTTTAGGGTTTAGGGTTTAGGGTTTAGGGAGGGGTTTAGGGTTTAGGGTTTAGGGTTTAGGGTTTAGGGTTTAGGGTTTAGGGTTTAGGGTTTAGGGTTTAGGGTTTAGGGTTTAGGGTTTAGGGTTTAGGGTTTAGGGTTTAGGGTTTAGGGTTTAGGGTTTAGGGTTTAGGGAGGGTTTAGGGTTTAGGGTTTAGGGTTTAGGGTTTAGGGTTTAGGGTTTAGGGTTTAGGGTTTAGGGTTTAGGGTTTAGGGTTTAGGGTTTAGGGTTTAGGGTTTAGGGTTTAGGGTTTAGGGAGGGTTTAGGGTTTAGGGTTTAGGGTTTAGGGTTTAGGGTTTAGGGTTTAGGGTTTAGGGTTTAGGGTTTAGGGTTTGGGTTTGGGGTTTAGGGCCCTTTAGGGTTTAGGGCCCTTTAGGGCCCTTTAGGGTTTAGGGTTTAGGGAAATTTAAATTTGGGTTTAGGGTTTAGGGTTTAGGGATTTAGGGCCCTTTAGGGTTTGGGGTTTACCCGGGCCCAGGGTTTAGGGTTTAGGGAAATTTGGGTTTAGGGTTTAGGGTTTAGGGTTTAGGGTTTAGGGTTTAGGGTTTAGGGTTTAGGGTTTAGGGATTTAAAAGGGTTTAGGGGGGATTTGGGAGGGTTTAGGGTTTGGGGTTTAGGGTTTAGGGTTTAGGGAAATTTGGGATTTAGGGTTTAGGGTTTAGGGTTTAGGGTTTGGGAGGGCCCTTTAGGGTTTAGGGTTTATTTAGGGTTTGGGGTTTAGGGTTTAGGGTTTAGGGTTTAGGGCCCGCCCTTTAGGGTTTAGGGTTTAGGGTTTAGGGTTTAGGGTTTGGGTTTGGGAGGGTTTGGGTTTAGGGTTTAGGGTTTAGGGTTTAGGGTTTAGGGTTTAGGGTTTAGGGTTTAGGGTTTAGGGTTTAGGGTTTATTTAGGGTTTGGGTTTAGGGTTTAGGGTTTCACCCTTTGGGTTTAGGGTTTAGGGTTTAGGGCCCTTTAGGGCCCTTTAGGGTTTAGGGTTTATTTCGGGTTTCCCCTTTAGGGTTTAGGGCCCTTTAGGGCCCTTTAGGGTTTAGGGTTTAGGGTTTAGGGTTTGGGGTTTAGGGTTTAGGGTTTAGGGTTTAGGGTTTAGGGTTTAGGGTTTAGGGTTTAGGGTTTAGGGTTTAGGGTTTAGGGTTTAGGGTTTAGGGTTTAGGGTTTAGGGTTTAGGGTTTAGGGTTTAGGGTTTAGGGTTTAGGGTTTAGGGTTTAGGGTTTAGGGTTTAGGGTTTAGGGTTTAGGGTTTAGGGTTTAGGGTTTAGGGTTTAGGGTTTAGGGTTTGGGTTTAGGGTTTAGGGTTTATTTAGGGTTTAGGGAGGGTTTAGGGTTTAGGGTTTAGGGTTTAGGGTTTAGGGAGGGTTTAGGGTTTGGGGTTTAGGGTTTAGGGTTTAGGGTTTAGGGTTTAGGGTTTAGGGTTTAGGGAGGGTTTAGGGTTTAGGGTTTAGGGTTTATTTAGGGTTTATTTAGGGTTTAGGGTTTAGGGTTTAGGGAGGGTTTAGGGTTTATTTAGGGTTTAGGGATTTACGGGTTTGGGTTTAGGGATTTAGGGTTTAGGGTTTAGGGTTTAGGGTTTAGGGAGGGTTTAGGGTTTAGGGTTTAGGGTTTAGGGTTTAGGGTTTAGGGTTTAGGGTTTAGGGTTTAGGGTTTAGGGTTTAGGGTTTAGGGTTTAGGGTTTAGGGTTTAGGGTTTAGGGTTTAGGGTTTAGGGTTTAGGGAGGGTTTAGGGTTTAGGGTTTAGGGTTTAGGGTTTAGGGTTTAGGGTTTAGGGTTTAGGGTTTAGGGTTTAGGGTTTAGGGTTTCCCTTTAGGGCCCTTTAGGGTTTGGGTTTAGGGTTTAGGGTTTCTTTGGGTTTAGGGATTTAGGGTTTAGGGCCCTTTAGGGTTTGGGGTTTAGGGCCCTTTAGGGCCCTTTAGGGTTTACCCGGGTTTATTTGGGTTTAGGGTTTAGGGTTTAGGGTTTAGGGTTTAGGGTTTAGGGTTTAGGGTTTAGGGTTTAGGGTTTAGGGTTTAGGGTTTAGGGTTTAGGGTTTAGGGTTTAGGGTTTAGGGTTTAGGGTTTAGGGTTTAGGGTTTAGGGTTTAGGGTTTAGGGTTTAGGGTTTAGGGTTTAGGGTTTAGGGAGGGTTTAGGGTTTAGGGTTTAGGGTTTAGGGTTTGGGGTTTAGGGTTTATTTGGGATTTAGGGTTTAGGGTTTCCCCTTTAGGGTTTAGGGTTTACCCGGGTTTACCCGGGTTTCAAACCCAGGGTTTAGGGTTTGGGAGGGTTTATTTAGGGAGGGTTTAGGGTTTATTTGGGTTTCCCAGGGTTTAGGGTTTAGGGAGGGTTTAGGGTTTACCCGGGTTTAGGGTTTAGGGTTTATTTAGGGTTTAGGGAAATTTAGGGTTTAGGGTTTAGGGTTTAGGGTTTAGGGTTTAGGGTTTAGGGTTTAGGGTTTAGGGTTTAGGGTTTAGGGTTTAGGGTTTAGGGTTTGGGTTTAGGGTTTAGGGTTTAGGGTTTAGGGTTTAGGGTTTGGGGTTTAGGGTTTAGGGTTTAGGGTTTAGGGTTTAGGGTTTGGGGTTTAGGGTTTAGGGTTTAGGGTTTAGGGTTTAGGGTTTAGGGTTTAGGGTTTGGGTTTAGGGAGGGTTTAGGGTTTAGGGTTTAGGGTTTAGGGTTTAGGGTTTAGGGTTTAGGGTTTAGGGTTTAGGGTTTAGGGAGGGTTTAGGGTTTAGGGTTTAGGGTTTAGGGAGGGTTTAGGGTTTAGGGTTTAGGGTTTAGGGTTTAGGGTTTAGGGTTTAGGGTTTAGGGTTTAGGGTTTAGGGTTTATTTCCCTTTAGGGAGGGTTTAGGGTTTAGGGTTTAGGGTTTAGGGTTTAGGGTTTAGGGTTTATTTGGGTTTATTTAGGGTTTAGGGATTTAAAAGGGTTTAGGGTTTAGGGTTTAGGGTTTAGGGTTTAGGGTTTAGGGTTTGGGTTTAGGGTTTAGGGTTTAGGGTTTAGGGTTTAGGGTTTAGGGAAATGGGTTTCCCCTTTAGGGTTTACCCGGGTTTAGGGTTTAGGGCCCTTTAGGGTTTACCCGGGTTTAGGGTTTAGGGATTTAGGGAAATTTAGGGTTTAGGGTTTAGGGTTTGGGAGGGTTTAGGGTTTAGGGCCCTTTAGGGTTTATTTGGGCCCTTTAGGGTTTAGGGTTTAGGGTTTAGGGTTTAGG
>CM047909.1:32096665-32099165 GCA_026229545.1 Pistacia atlantica
GGGTTTAGGGAGGGTTTAGGGTTTGGGTTTGGGTTTAGGGCCCTTTAGGGTTTGGGTTTAGGGCCCTTTAGGGTTTACCCGGGTTTAGGGCCCTTTAGGGTTTAGGGCCCTTTAAATTTCGGGCCCTTTAGGGTTTAGGGTTTAGGGTTTAGGGTTTGGGTTTAGGGTTTGGGTTTGGGTTTGGGAGGGTTTAGGGTTTGGGGTTTCCCAGGGTTTGGGAGGGTTTAGGGTTTAGGGTTTAGGGTTTAGGGTTTAGGGTTTAGGGTTTAGGGCCCTTTAGGGTTTAGGGTTTAGGGTTTGGGTTTGGGTTTAGGGTTTAGGGTTTAGGGTTTAGGGTTTAGGGTTTGGGGTTTAGGGTTTAGGGTTTAGGGTTTAGGGTTTAGGGTTTAGGGTTTAGGGTTTCTTTATGGGTTTAGGGCCCTTTAGGGTTTGGGTTTGGGTTTCCCTTTAGGGTTTAGGGTTTGGGGTTTAGGGCCCTTTAGGGTTTGGGGTTTGGGTTTAGGGTTTATTTCCCAAATTTAGGGTTTAGGGTTTAGGGCCCTTTAGGGCCCTTTAGGGTTTAGGGTTTCCCTTTAGGGTTTAGGGTTTAGGGTTTAGGGTTTAGGGTTTAGGGTTTAGGGTTTAGGGTTTAGGGAGGGGTTTAGGGTTTAGGGTTTAGGGTTTAGGGTTTAGGGTTTAGGGTTTAGGGTTTAGGGTTTAGGGTTTAGGGTTTAGGGTTTAGGGTTTAGGGTTTAGGGAGGGTTTAGGGTTTAGGGTTTAGGGAGGGTTTAGGGTTTAGGGGGGCTTTATGGGTTTAGGGTTTGGGAGGGTTTAGGGTTTGGGTTTAGGGTTTGGGTTTAGGGTTTAGGGTTTAGGGTTTAGGGAGGGTTTAGGGTTTAGGGTTTAGGGTTTGGGTTTAGGGTTTAGGGTTTAGGGTTTAGGGAGGGTTTAGGGTTTAGGGTTTAGGGTTTAGGGTTTAGGGTTTAGGGTTTAGGGTTTAGGGTTTAGGGTTTAGGGTTTAGGGGTTTAGGGTTTAGGGTTTGGGGTTTGGGGTTTAGGGTTTAGGGTTTGGGTTTGGGTTTATTTGGGTTTAGGGTTTGGGTTTAGGGTTTATTTGGGTTTAGGGTTTAGGGCCCTTTAGGGTTTACCCGGGCCCTTTAGGGTTTAGGGTTTGCCCTTTATTTAGGGTTTAGGGAGGGTTTAGGGTTTACCCGGGCCCTTTATGGGTTTAGGGTTTGGGAGGGTTTAGGGTTTAGGGTTTAGGGAGGGTTTAGGGTTTAGGGTTTAGGGTTTAGGGTTTAGGGTTTAGGGTTTAGGGTTTGGGTTTAGGGTTTAGGGTTTAGGGTTTAGGGAGGGTTTAGGGTTTAGGGTTTAGGGTTTAGGGTTTAGGGTTTAGGGTTTAGGGTTTAGGGTTTAGGGTTTAGGGTTTAGGGTTTAGGGTTTAGGGTTTAGGGAGGGTTTAGGGTTTAGGGTTTAGGGTTTGGGTTTAGGGTTTAGGGTTTAGGGAGGGTTTAGGGTTTAGGGTTTAGGGTTTAGGGTTTAGGGTTTAGGGAGGGTTTAGGGTTTAGGGTTTGGGTTTGGGTTTAGGGTTTAGGGTTTAGGGTTTGGGTTTAGGGTTTAGGGTTTAGGGAGGGTTTAGGGTTTAGGGTTTAGGGTTTAGGGAGGGGTTTAGGGTTTAGGGTTTAGGGTTTAGGGTTTAGGGTTTGGGTTTAGGGTTTGGGTTTAGGGAGGGTTTAGGGTTTAGGGTTTAGGGTTTAGGGTTTCCCTTTATTTAGGGTTTAGGGTTTGGGGTTTAGGGTTTAGGGTTTAGGGTTTGGGTTTAGGGTTTGGGTTTAGGGCGGGTTTAGGGTTTACGGGTTTAGGGTTTAGGGTTTGGGTTTCCCTTTAGGGTTTAGGGTTTGGGGTTTAGGGTTTAGGGTTTCTTTGGGTTTGGGTTTAGGGTTTAGGGTTTAGGGCGGGGTTTAGGGTTTAGGGTTTATTTCCCTTTAGGGATTTAGGGCCCTTTAGGGCCCTTTAGGGCCCTTTAGGGCGGGTTTAGGGTTTCTTTAGGGTTTACCCGGGTTTGGGAGGGAAATTTAGGGTTTATTTGGGTTTAGGGTTTATTTGGGTTTAGGGTTTATTTGGGTTTAGGGTTTATTTGGGTTTATTTGGGTTTATTTCAAATTTAGGGATTTAGGGTTTAGGGTTTACCGGGTTTAGGGTTTAGGGTTTAGGGTTTAGGGTTTGGGGTTTAGGGTTTAGGGTTTAGGGTTTAGGGTTTAGGGTTTAGGGTTTAGGGAAATTTTGGGAGGGTTTGGGTTTAGGGTTTGGGTTTATTTCCCAGGGTTTAGGGTTTAGGGTTTAGGGTTTAGGGTTTAGGGTTTAGGGTTTAGGGTTTAGGGTTTAGGGTTTAGGGTTTAGGGTTTAGGGTTTAGGGTTTAGGGTTTAGGGTTTAGGGTTTAGGGTTTAGGGTTTAGGGTTTAGGGTTTAGGGTTTAGGGTTTAGGGTTTAGGGTTTAGGGTTTAGGGATTTAGGGTTTGGG
>CM047909.1:32114165-32119832 GCA_026229545.1 Pistacia atlantica
TTTGGGTTTAGGGTTTGGGAGGGTTTAGGGTTTGCCCTTTAGGGTTTCAAATTTGGGTTTAGGGATTTAGGGTTTGGGTTTAGGGTTTAGGGTTTAGGGTTTATTTAGGGTTTAGGGTTTAGGGTTTGGGTTTAGGGTTTACCCGGGGTTTAGGGTTTGGGTTTGGGTTTAGGGTTTAGGGTTTAGGGTTTCTTTGGGTTTAGGGTTTAGGGTTTAGGGTTTAGGGTTTAGGGTTTAGGGTTTGCCCTTTAGGGTTTAGGGAGGGTTTAGGGTTTACGGGTTTTTAGGGTTTCCTCCCAGGGTGTGTGGCGGGGGATGCTCTTTCTCCTTACCTTTTTGTGTTGGCTATGGAGGGGTTCAGGCCCTGGTTTGGTATTTTTCAAGGAAACCTCACTGACCCTAGTTTTGATGTATCATTGGAGATGTAGGCAGGGCGGTATTACTCATTTGTGTTTTGCGGATGATTTGATGGTGTTTTGTAGAGCGGATGCTTCCTCTGTTAGCTTGATCAAATCGGCCTTGGATTATTTTGCTAAGGTTTACGGATTAGTGACTAATGCGAGAAAGAAGTTGTTTCTTTCTTTAGGTTCTGAGATGAGGAGCGATTAGGGTTCTGATCTATCATGGGTTTCAGTTGGGTGATTCTGAGGTAAGATATCTAGGGGTTCCTCTATTCTCTACCCGCCTTGAACATTCGATTGTAGGTCTCTGTTTGGGAGGCGAATTCTCTCTCGGATTAGCTGTGGGACGTCGGCATCTTTGACCTATGCGGTCGACTACGATTGATAAAGTCGGTACTTTTCTCCATCTGAGTTTATTGGTCCTCCATGTTTCTTTTGTCGGCGGCTACGGTTAGGACGGATTGAGAGTATTTTGGCCTCGTTTCTTTGGAAGGGTACTTCTTTTTTCCCTTACGGTGCTAAGGTTGCATGGTCTTGTTTGCTATCCATTGATGGAGGGTGGCTTGGGGATTAAGAGGATCAAGATTGGAATAGCTGACTATTATCAAACACGTTTGGAGGACTCTTACGATAGATCTTATATGGTCTTCTTGGGCCCGTGTGGTTCTCCTCCGTGGTCGGTCCTTTTGGCATATCCGAGTTACTTCTTGGGCTTCATGGGCTTGGAGGAAGATTTTACTTAGAGGGGTTTGGTGCAGGGGTCTTATTGTGACTTGTATTGGAGATGGTAGGGACACCGTGTTATGGCGAGATCACAGCTTCCAGAGTCCTCGTGTGACTTGCTCCCGCTTTTACCCCAGAACCTTGACTTCCACTTTGGTTTGCCGTGGGATGCTTAGGGTTTGAGACATTATTGGGATGGTTTGTGGGACTTTCCTTGAGGGCAATACGGACCATTGACATATCTGGCGCTATATTACGGTCGACCTTGGACGAGTCATCCGACCATCTTGTGTGGAAGGGCAATCCATCTGGAAGTTTCTCTATTGATTGACTGGAATGTGTTGCAAGACAAGCGGGATGTGAACTCGATTCATCATCTCTTGTGGTTTCCGGGCATATTCCACGTCACTCTTTCATTCTACGGCTCGACTGCTTGGTCGGCTTCACACCATGGATCGGCTCGGCTCTCACGGTGTCATTCGTCCGCCCGATGTGTTTTGTGCGGATCGGCTACAAAGACCCATGACCATTTGTTTTTCATTTGTGACTTTTCGATTATGTTTGGCGGGAGGTCACTACCCGGGGCGCTTTCTACATGGCCTACTCTCTCTGGCTACTGCTCCGTAGGGCTAGCTTGCATCTTGACGAAAAGGTGACTTCACCACCTTCTTTCCGGTTAGTCCTTTCGACCACAGTTTATTTCCTATGGTTTGAGCGGAATAATTGCGTGTTTAAATCGGCATTGTAGCTCTCGAGATATTGTCTTAGCTATTTGTGATCTAGTTCGGGCCAAGATTTTGGGTCTAGCACCTAAGTACGAGATCTCGCTCGGCTTCGTGTGATATGGCATCTTCTTGATTAGCTTTGTAAGGAACTGCATGCTCTTTTGTGTCGGTTTGTGGCTTTGTGTTTGTGGTGAGCTGCGTGCTTTTTATGCGGTTTGTGGCTTTGTGTTTGTGGTGAGCTGTGTGCTCTTTTATGCCGGTTTGTGGCTTTATTATTTATGGCATCTTCTTGCTTTGTGGGGAGCCAACGTGCTCTCTTTATCTTTGTTCATGACTTTGTGGGTTTTCCCACGGGTTCTTGGTTGAGAGTTATCAGTCATCCTCTTGGGAGGTATGCCCCTCGTATTTGTACATTTTTGGTCTTTTATACATACTTACCTTATCCAAAAAAAAGCTTTTAGGGTTTAGGGTTTAGGGTTTAGGGTTTTAGGGTTTTAGGGTTTCGCATTTTACGATTTAGGGTTTAGGGTTTAGGCCTTAGGCTTTAGGGTTTTTAGGGTTTTAGGGTCTTAAGGTTTTAGGGTTTAGGGTCTTAGGGTTTTAGGGTTTAGGGTTTACGGATTTAGGGTTTTAGGGTTTTTAGGTTTTTAGGGTTTTAAGGGTTTTAGGGTTTAGGGTTTTTAGGGTTCTAGGATTTTAGGGTTTTAAGGTTTTAGGGTTTAGGGTTTAGGGCTTAGGGTATAGGGCTTAGGGTTTTAGGGTTTTTATGGATTAGGGCTTAGGGTCTAGGGTTTTAGGGTTTTCGGGTTTTGGGGTTTTCGGGTTTTTGGGTTTTTAGAGTTTAGGGTTATGGTTTAGGGTTAAAGGTTTTAGGGTTTTTAGGGTTTAGGGTTTAGGGTTTTTAGCGTTTTAGGGTTTTAGGATTTTAGGGTTTCAAGGTTTTAGGGTTTAGGGTTTTTAGGGTTTTAGGTTTTTTAGGGTTGTAGGGTTTTAGGATTTTAAGGTGCTAGAGTAGATGCCCTAGAGCCAATCAATTATTGTGGAATTGACTCTTTGTAATAATGTTCATTAATCAATAATAAAAGGCATTTTTATTCTATATCGCGTAAATCATTATTATTGCAATATGTATTGATATATGTCCTTAGAATGGTAGAAGCGTGACGAGGGTATCAAGTGTTTCAAATCTTGATAGTGAGAACCCTATGAGCACATAGGTGGCCATTCTAGAAAGCGTCTGCTTGATGTTATTCTGAAGTAAGGGCACGAGATAATACGGTAAGGCTATCATAGTGTTGAGCGACCTGTCGAAAGCGTGGTTGATCTCACTTGTCAAGGTTGTTTGGTGACAACTGGTGCAACACATGGGTGTTTGTTGTAGGCGGATTACACCACGCAAGTTCTTGGGAGGTGACCCACGGAGGATTCCATATAGGATGGTAACCCCAGTGTCTATGGAACAAATCCTCTAACGAATGGTGGTGCATGTGATCCTTAGACTTGAGATCACGGAGCGCCTTGTGCACCAAGTTAGTACGATTTGACACTAGCCTACTGCAGTTCTATTCAAAGTGCGATCTTGTGGTGATTGGCTATATCAAGGAGTGTATCAAGACTATGGTCAATTGAGAGGATTTATCACTCCGGGTATGGGAGAAGTTATCTCACGGCGCAATTCACGATATGGCAATGACACTAAAAGCGTGGCCACGGTGGGATTGAGTTGTTGCTCTATCCAGTTATAATCTGGTCATTGGTCAGCGAATATATAATATCGAGAGTAACCGAAGGTTGACACTATTTCTATGCCTTCATCTCGTCGAGATAGCATATGATGAAAGGATCGTATTGTGCGTAACCATATCGTTGTGGTAGCTACTTTCTTTGAATCCAGAATCTATCGGGTGGCCATGATGCCTTGCTAGGGGTCAATCTTGTACGTGTATTAGTGAGGCGATTAATTGGTGTTAATCGCGATACTATACACTACCGGTATGATGAAGAGCCTATGGGTCACACACATAGAAGATAATTTAAAAGAAGAAGAAGAAAGAAGGGCGTTTTCGTCTTTTTTAGGGCGAAGGGGTATTTTGGTAATTTCAGTGCAATTAAATTTCTTTGAGGTCGTAGCCTTTTTTATTTAATTTGTTAAAAAAATTAAATAAGTGAAATTACTTGTTAAATGTGTGTTCGCACATATTTAATTAAATCATCATTATTGTTAAATGTTAATTAAATATTAATTGATTTTTAATTGAAATAATGATGAATTAAATTAAAATATCTAATTGGGAGTGTTTGGCAAATTTAGGGGTGTTTGGGTTTGTAGCCCAAGCCCATTCCATATGGGAATAGGGCAACTAAAATAAGACTATATAAGGAAAAAAGGTTTTAGTTGAAAATGTAAGTGTGTGTTATTTTATTCATTCTTTAATTTTGAAAAGAAAAACCTCAGCCAAAAAACTCTCCCACGCCACTTTTCTTGTTCCATTGAAAACAAACACTTTTGTTTTTCTTCTTGATTTCTTAAGGCCAAGGAGGATCTAGCAAATCCCTCCTTGGTTCTTGGTGGTTGTCTTCGTGTGGACTTCTTGGTTCGATCCTACACTTGGATCGGTAGCAAACACATTCGGAGACAACATTGGTGGAGCCTCCAAGCGTGGGTATGAATCTAAACCTTTGGATTTATTTTTCTGATTCTTATAAATATAAAGCGTAACTTTCTATGCCTTGATTTTGGGTTCTAAGGAGCGATCCATGGTTGTAAATTTTTGTTTTTCATTTAGCTGCACGGAATCGTTTCCTAACGATGGTATCGAGCCTAGGGTACTAGATTTCTGATTATTGAATGGTTGATACATGTATTTGTTGATAACATCTTGCCTTGATGAATATGCCATGAAAAACCCAGTTTTGTTAAAAGCTGAAAAATCTGTAAATCCATTGTTGAATGAGTGATTCAAATGATAAAGTGGTTTAATAATGTGTTGATGAATGTGATATTGGTTGGTTAATATCCTGGTTGAGCGTATGCACGTTTGATTTGATTTGGATTCGTGTTTATACACAAAAAAGCGCAAAAAGCACTATGCGAATTGGGGATTTCCGGGAGGTTTCGCCACGGCGAAGTGCGTGGCGGCTAGACCTAATTTAAATCCTCGCCGTGGCGAAGTATTCACGAGTAGATACTGTTTAATTTCCTCGCCGTGGCAAGATAAAACCTTCGCCCGGCGAAGGCTATACTTTTCAATTCTGTATTTTTTTGCAAAGGGACTAATCTGCGGTTTTTAATAACCTATAAAGCCAATGTACATTACGCACATTTAAGGGTAATTAATTAATTAACCCACCCAATTCAAAAAAAATTGATTGTTTTTGAAATTTATGCTTTGTACTTGTTTGTATATTGCATGGTGCGCGGTACATGAGCCTTAGACCTAAGGATGAATGTTTTAAATTATTTTGGCTATGTATGGGTGTAATATTTTAAATAGGGCTGCGTGTCTGCCTTCTCTTCTTCTTAATGTACATTCTTTTCTCATCTCGTTCCCCTCGAATGTAATCGAGGTTTCTAAATTTGTTGATGTAAAATTAGTTTGATATTAATTTTATTGTAAATTTAGAATGATGTTTTTGTAATGTGTGGAGGCAGAGCGAAGGGCGAGGCAACCATACTTGAAGACTCAAGATATTTTTTCAGGGATCCCTAGGTGACCCACCCGATCCCTCCCAGGCTCGAGGAGATCGGTTTTAGTTAGGCCATGTACCGGCACGTTTAATATTTTGTTTAGAATGCATGCTAAGGTTGAATGTTGAAT
>JAPEIT010000014.1:0-58030 GCA_026229545.1 Pistacia atlantica
AGAAAATTTATCATTCCCTTTAAATTTGTAGAGTAGCATAGACACCCAAATACTCAGAGATGATCAACTATAGGTGGTTTACCAAAAAGTACCTCATAAAGTGTCTTACCATCCAGAGTCCGACTCGGCATTCTATTGATCAGGTATGTGGCCGTGACCACACATTCGCCCTAAAGGGTAATAGGGATGTGGGCTTGGTGTTTAAGGGCACAGGCGACCTCTAAAAGATGTCGATGTTTCCGTTCAACAATGCCATTCTGTTGAGGGGTATAGACACAGGAGCTTTCATGGATAATACCAAGAGAAGAAAAAAGTTCGGAACATTGGGTGTTGAAGAAATCCCTAGCATTGTCTGATCGGGCTCATTGAACTGAAACATCAAATTGGGTTTTGACCATGGACAAGAAATGTCTAGTGAGTGTCTGGGTTTTAGAGTGCATGAGGTAGACCTAGGTTCCCTGAGAGTAATCATCTACAATGGTAAGAAAATATCTAGAGCCATCGTGATTGGCTGTGTGATATGGACCCCATATGTCCATATGAATTAAGGAAAAAATACGGTTTGTGGAAGCAATGTGTTTGGGAAATTTTGTGCGGGACTGTTTTGCGAGAGGGCAAATCGGACAATTGGGTTGTGGAATAGATGCACTATGACCCAGGCGTTGATGTAAAATAAAAGAAGTTTTATTAATATTAAAAAGTCTATTACAAGACTTTGAAGTTTTAGCATCAGGAGCACCTATCCAATAATAAAGGCCTCGGCGAACTTTACCCAAGCCCATCAGTTTCCTAGTCAAACGGTCCTGAAATTCACACTTGTTAGGAAAAAATTTTAAGAGACAAACATTATCTTGACAAAGTTTCGAAACAGAGATGAGATTGAACCGGAAAGCAGGAACAAACAAGACATTATGCAGAATTAGATGTTTATTTAGACGAACAGTTCCTAATTGGGTAGCTTGTGCATGTGTCCCATTTGGCATGCGGACCGATGTGTATGGTATGGGAAATGTTTTTGAAAAATGCTTGGGATCGCAAACAATGTGGTCACTCGCCCCTGAATCAATTATCCAAAAATTCTATTTTGTAATATTGGAACAAAACGATATACCTGCATAGGATGTGGAATTGGGCTGTGGACTTTGATTGAGCAGTTGTAGAATCTGACGATATTGTTCTTGGCTAAACATAGGGACCGTAGTGGTATTGTCAGAATTGACAGGGTGACTTACTTGATTGGCGATGGCAGATCCAGACCGTTGATTTTGGTTGCGGCCATGGAGTTTCCAACAAGTTTCTCTTGTGTGGTTCCTCCGTTTGCAAAAATCGCAATAACGATTTTTGTTGGACTTGAATGACCCTTGGGAAGAATCAAAATTTGTGAAGTGGGCCGGATTCCTACCTGAGTTTGGGCTAGTTGCAAAAATGTGGCTATTTCTGGTGTTTGGGCTGGGAACCAAATTCGGGCCCAAACGATTAGTAAGCCCAATTGGACTTGAGCCGTTGGATGAGGGGATCACATCTGAGTCGTTGATTCCCCCATATAAATTATTGTTTTCACCAGCATTGTGCCCTAGCCTCCCTTTGTCATGTCCAGTGTTCGTTTCATTCTGCCGCCGTTGGGAATGGACAGAGAAGGCAGCTGCTTCAGTTTTGGATTAGGAGTCAGACGAAGCCGATCTCTGGCTTTCGTCTTGGACGGCCAGTTGATAGGTGCGCCGAAGAGATGGCATAGGAGATGTAGCCAATATCTGCATTTGAAAAGCCAGAAAACTATCATTTAAACCAAGTAAAAATTGTATTAACCTGTTTTGGTCTTTCAGGTGTCTGATCTGGTGAAGAATTAAGGATGGCCCTTCAATCGGTTCTTCAACAGCATCAAGCTCATTCCAAATCGCTGAAAGGCGATTGAAATAAACCGTGACTGGAAGATTGTGTTGTTTGATTTCCAGGAGGTTTTTACGCAAAATGAAAAGCTTTGCTAAATCGAGTTGGTCATACATCTCACGGATGTTCGTCCACATCTCATGAGCATTCTCTGTCCGTGGCAAGCCGGCAACAATCTCCTGGGTCAGGGAGTTGCTGATCCAGGCATGAACAAGGGTGTTGCGTCGAATCCAGTGATGGATTAGATGCTATTCAGTGGGTTGGAGAAGGGTTCCATCGATGAACCCTTCTTTGTTTTTTGTTACCAGAGCACGCCGAAAATCTCTGGCCCAAGTGGCGTAGTTTTGAGATCCGGCCAACTGCTGTTTGATGAGTACCAGTTCCGATCCATCGGAAACCAACGAGAAAAGGGCATCCCTGTTCGTCAACGGTGGCGGTTGGAAGAATTTGGAAAACTGGGTAGGGATTTTGACCCATCGGGTTAGGGCTTTGACCCATAAACTCGAATGGGAATGGGCCGGGTTGAAAACTGGATCCGGGTTGTTGGTTGGGCTCTGGTGGAGGATTTGGATCAATGTGGGTGTTTGGGCCTGGTGGAGGATTTGGACCAATGTGGGTGTTTGGGCCTGGTGGAATTTGGTTGTGTGGGCCTTCATTTGTGGCTATGGATGCTGAGCTTGGCATTGTGGTTGGGTCCATTTGTAATGAAAAAAAAAAAAAAAAACTAATTCTGTTGCTTGTTTTGCAGGTTTAGGAAAACAATGGTTTGGAGAGGATTGTTGCGGAAGCAAATGTTTGCTCTGATACCATGTCAGAATTTGAGATTGAAGGTGGCAAAAGGGACAGAAGACTGCCGAAGAATGCCCACAAGAAAGCTTGATAAAGAGGGCAGAAATGAGAGCCAAAGAATATCAAGCAAAAGAGAGAAAATTGTATTTTGTATATATTCTTCTATAATGTACATTGGCCAATTTATACAGTGGCTTTCAATACAATAAGGAAAGGAAATAATACTGTAAAGGAAAAACAATAAACTCTTAATTACAAAATATTACAATCAATCAAATCAATCACTGCTTGATTCCAGCATGGATATTCTCAACATTCCATATTTCATCAAGTGGTATTTGGAGAGAATTTGGGAAGAGGGAGGGGGGGACATGGAGAGATGAAGATGGAGAATGAGTGATATATGAAAGAGGGTAGGCAACTGGAGATGAAAAAGAAAGGTATTGAAATTGAATGGAAAGAAACGAAGGAGATGATTTTTGAGAGTGTGGATGAGATGCTGAAGTGAACTGGTTTGTACAATTTGACTGTTAGAAGTTTGAGGGAGGAAGTGGGTGATGTTAGGTTGACTTAGTTGTTGACTCTGGAGCTTGTCACTGTAAGGTTTCTTGGTCTTCCATTTTGGTATGATTGTGTTCAATTTGTTTGAATTGGATTGGTGTTGATTATGAATGAATTTAGTTTAAGTTGTGTTGGAGAAGTAGTTTACGCAGTCTTATCAAATTTTACCCAGAATCCAAGCTCTAAATCCTGTTAAAAGGTTTCGCAATTCACACACTCAAATTCAACTGTGTCAGAGAAACTTTGTTTCTTCTTATGGGCAAAAGGAGAAAGGTATTGAAATTGAACAGCCCACGCAGAAAAATCCATATCCAGAAATAGTGTGAGAAGGAGAAAGAAGAAAGGAGAAAAGAGAGAAAAATTAGAGATTTTGTTTCTCAACTTATATAAGAGTTAAATGACATCATTGTTCTTTAATTGCTTTTTGAAATTACTGTTCTATCCTTCTGTAGTTAAAAATAACGGAAAAATTAGATGAATGGGTGGGAAACTGTCGTTTTGAAACCTTTTGGGTGGGAGCTTGTCATTAGGCCAAACCTTGGGTGGGAACATGTCGTTCGCCCATAAATAAATGGAGGAAATAAACAAAATTTACCTGTCTGAAACCTTAACTATATTAACTTTAAGATTCCAAATTACCCTTATTTAAAACTAAACATCATTAAATTTTCTAAATTAAAAAGATCAGAAGTTTTTAACCATTAAACATTATAAGGAATTAGTGAAAAAAATAATAATTTCTAATACCAATCCAATAACTCTTTAGACAATTGTTAGTATTTTTTTTTTTTTTTAAATAAATAGGTCACACAATGTATAGCTAAGATATAAACTGAAAATTTTATTAGAATAAATTCAAGATAAAAATTGGAATATACTACGTTGTCACATGGCATTTTGACATCCAAAAATAAAACAAAGTGAAAGAATTTGATAACCCTTCACCAAAATTAGTCTCCATGTTACAGTAATAAAAAAAATACCTGCTGCTAATTTGTTAATCCCTCTGCCAGGTACCTATAATTGCCCAGGCCAGGAAAACACCATCTCCTAATTGTTCTCTACTTACCAAGGTTTCTCGAGGACTTCCACGTTGTCTTGCTGTCCAGTGCCAAAATTGGACTCTGCTCAATATACCAGCAAATTTATGCTGAAGTTGCGCTCACCTTCTTCCGAACAATCCTCTTCCTTCGAGCTTTTGGAGCCTGTGCTTCCCCATCATCAACATTTCCTTGTTTGATTCTGAGGAGAAACAATGGCATTCTTGGATATAAACCACTTTGATGATGACCTCGCGACATCCTCAGACGGTCTGTTGTAAGCAGCCTTCAAAAGCTCGTCTGATTGAACCAGAGGTTCTGCCTCTACACCTAGCCAAGCAAGCCTTGATCTTTCTCCTAGTTGAACATTTAAAATCCTGAATGGAACCACATGAGAAGTTAAGACAACGAAAAGATCAAACGTAGCAGCAGGTAAATAAGATATCCAATTCGCCTGTTATAGCAGCCTAAAACTGGGTTTGTCAAAGCAGTGAAATCAATTCCACTACTCAAGCGATTCCAAACCAGGTTAGGATTTCGCACCATTTGTTAAACAATTTAGCATTAATAACAGTAACCAACAAAAAATCTAACTACATACTGCGTCCTTTAATTACCAAACAGGTCAGAAATTTGATGAGGACTAATTCAAGTCTACAAATCTTAAGATACCTAGAAGGGAGTTTAATACCTAAAACCTTAGCTAAGAAGATGGATCTACATAGTTTCATACAAAACCCATTAATATCATACACAAAGAATAAAAATGAGTCACAGATCTAATATAAGAGAAATTTGGAATGTGAAGAAAATTTTATTTATATTTATTACAATAGACATACAAATATAGATGATCAGTTAGAGAGAGAGAGAGAGAGACCTCAAAGCTGTGCTCAAGAACAGCGTGACTCCAATAACATCAAAATGGTTGATCACTGCTCTATCAAATCCGGATAACAGCTGATATCTCAAGTTTGCATAAAGTCCAAGGAAAGCACCATAACCAAGCGCATTAGTACTCACAGTTGGGATTGTCACGGATAACCTGTCACAATTTGAAGGATGCCAAACTTAAACAAAAATCTGACTGACATACACAGTAAAGAAACAACTTCTAATTTTTCATTGTTTCACAAAAATATGAACGCTGCAACAAAAGAGAAGGAAAAAATTGCTTTTCAACGTTGATTACTTTTCCTTCTTTTTAGCAGCCAAAACATTCGACAAGGAAACCTGCACTGCTCCAGCAGTTAATCCCACCACACACAACTCTGCAGCCTTGAAGAAAAGGGAGTGGATTCTCTTTTGCAAGTCAAATTCTCTAAGTGGGTAACTTTTTTCAAATATATTGTTTGGAAGCTTCTGTAATGTATTTTGCAAGTCAAACCGGAATGTGTTTCTGTAAGAACGACAAGGGGCAAGTGACCAAACAACAAAAGCATTGCATGCTGATACTGTAAGCACATTAATACTCTTGCTTTATCCTGCAATTCCAAAAAAAAAAAAACAAACATTTATAAGTTCAATTATATGCAAAATGGAAGCACAAGCGAACTGGATAGTGTTACAAGAGAAACAAAAGAATACCTCTCCTTACGATTCTTGAATTCCCACCAAGCAGTGCAACCAATAGTAGCAGCCTGCTCTAAGAGAAGCTTGTATAAAAAGGCAGGATCTGCAATCATCCTGTGGCAACAATAATTAATTGCATAAGAAATCTGATGACAAACCAAAAATATACATTTAATTTAATACTCATTACTTAACTGGAAAGGATACACATATACATATACCTACATTGTAAATATTTAACATTTTGAACAAGAAACATCACAATTCAGGACAGCAAAATCCACACCGCCAGAGTACATACTTATTATCGAAGAAACAACTAATCTTAGGACATAACAAAGTTCAATGTTCTTGACTAAATAGAAGACAAATTGAAACTTTAATTCACGGTACAAGAATAGAATGAAAGAAATCCAATATTTTCCAAGTTTTGTCAAAAATAGAAAAACAAATCAATTCTGTTCCTAGACTAAGTTTTAACTGTTCGAACTTCAAACTTTTCAGTCTTATCATTGATTCAAAACACATCCTAGATTATTTAAAAACCAAAAGGAAAGAGAGGAGAGATGGGGAGAGATAAGGAACAATTTAATAGATAGTTCGCATGAATAACTTGGTTGATTAAAAAGAAAATAATTTGAAGCAAAAAATTCACAAAAATGTTCAAGACATAAGTCATAATGCAATCCCAGAGAAAATACAAAAAAATTATAAACAAATAGCTTTAGGAAACTATTCTAAATAATTCTAGGGAAAGCTGAGAAATTACCTCCCAATGAATGCCCTGGAAATTCCTTCAGGAAGCGCTCTCGAAATAAATTTGGTAGTGGTTGGTCTAGCATTGATTGCTAGGAATTTTACAAATTGAGCAGAGCTGACTAATCCCTAGAAGCAATATTAAAGTAAGTGTCCAGCCATAAGAGCCAACAGACAAACAAATAAATGATCGGAGAGAGACTACACCATTTTATAAGCTTGTCGGAAACCAGCAGGTAGATCCATCATTGTCTTCTGCCATTCATTCAACACCGCTTCTAAGAATTTTCGATCAAAGAGCTGGTAGAAATTAAAAAAACTAGTGACATCTAGGAATTTAAGTTAAAAACATTTGAGCAGGAGAGATTTAGTTATTTATTAGAGAATAATTTAATCAACAATTCTTTAGTAAAGTCTAATTGAGCCTATAGGGGCTCCAACCTCTTCAAGAAGCATCCGCCTCCGGAAAAGTCCATTGTCATCTCCCTCATCACCATCATCAAAATCATCAAAGTAGTCATCATCATCACCACCATCATCACCTCCAGCACCACCACCATGGTTGATTTTCTTTCCAATATCACCACCGCCTCCACCAACTGCAAGCTGTAATTTGAAATGAGTTAGCCACTTTGCTCAAACCGTTCAACAGTATGGAAGAGAATAATGAAATAATCCAACTTGAAGATGAAATAATTAAGTTTAGATGTTACATAAAAAGAAAACCCTGAACCTTAATTCTGTGAATTTTTTAAGTGTCCAACTCACAAATTAATGATGAAGGTCCAAGGATATGAATGCTACACCTAAGATATTGTAAGTATAAAGAGCAGAACATTGGATCATAAATGAGACTATAAAGCAAATTATTTTCGTGATATGAATTTTAAACCCCAAAAAGTACAATAAACATTTCTACATGTGTTCATGACAATTAGTAAGGAAAAAGAAATTAGAATGTCAGCAACATTAATTCTTTTTTTAAAAATGATATAGCTGGACAGTAGGAAAAATTGAACCACTGAGTATTCACAACCACGCAATTACAGTCATCAGGAACAGCCTCCACTACTGTTTATCTTGCTGTTGAACTTCAATCATAGGAACCATAATTCCAAGAATGGTGTGACTGATTGGTGCTTCAAATGGTAGAGATATTATCCCACACCTTCCGACTGACCGCACCTTTATTTTCCAGAGAGCATTGTAAGACAGTTGAGGCATTTCATTTTTAATTTAGAAATGGAGTTGGGACTGAAAGTATTTTGGTAAAGGGAGAATGGTATAAATCTGTACAGGAAGGTGATGACTGGTAATAACTCTTGGTTGTTCAATTTCTAGAATTCGCTTTATAGTGGGCTTATAGGGCAATAAACTGGATAGGGGCGAGTTTGTCAAAAAGGGTTAGGGCATCTTAAATAATTTTATGAGTCAGAAAACTCCGTGTAGAAGATAGAAGTATAGGATAAGGATGACAGCAGTTTCAAACATGGAACAGACAGGTGCTCAATTTGTGTCTTAAATTTGTGAAGAAAGTTCGAAATTCGGTTTTGACATGTTCTGAACCTTCAAAATGGTAAAAGTTATTCATAATTTATCAAGTATTAAAAAAAAAAAAAAAATGAATTCAGAAAATCTTATAAGGCTCGTATAAGGCAAGTAAGTGTCAGAGCTGAGATTGAATGTGGCAAAAGGGACAGAAGACTGCCGAAGTATGCCTACAAGAAAGCTTGATAAAGTGGGCAGAAATGAGGGGCAAAGAATATCAAGCAAAAGAGATAAATTTGTATTTTTGTATTATGTATTCTGTAATGTACATTGGCCAATTTATACAGTGGCTTTAAATACAATAAGGAAAGGAAATAATATTGTAAAGGAAAAAAAATAAACTCCTAATTACAAAATATTACAATCAATCAAATCAATCACTGCTTGATTCCAGCATGGATATCCTCAACATTCCATATTTCATCACTCCCCCTCAAGTTGATGGTTTGTAGATATCGAAAACCCCAAGCTCGTGTAATAAATAAGAATGCTGACGACTACACAAAGGCTTCGTGAATATGTCCGCTAGTTGTTCTGATGTTCGTATGTGCCTAGTCCTAATAATCCCTTCTTTCATTTTCTCCCTGACAAAATGATAGTTAATTTCTATGTGTTTAGTTCTTTCATGAAAAACTAGATTTTCCGCGATATCAATAGCAGCTTTGTTATCGCAGTACAAAGTGACTGGTTTTCCTATTTTTACTCCCAAGTCTTTGACTAATCCAAGAATCCAGACAATCTCACAAGTTGTTTTTGCCATTGCTCTATATTCTGCTTCAGCTGAAGAAAGTGATATTGTTGATTGCCTTTTTGTTTTCCATGATATAAGAGATCCTCCAATTTTGATGCAAAATCCATAAGAGACTTTGGTCATGGGACAAGTACCCCAATCTGAATCGCAGTAAGCCGTGATGTCGAAATTCCCATCTCGAGGTAAGAGAAGTCCTAATTCAGGACATCCTTTTAAATATTTAAGCACCTTGATTGCTGCGTCCATATGGGATTGTTTGGGTTGATGCATGAACTGACTTAGTATATGGACTGCATAACTTATGTCAGGCCTTGTCATGGTGAGATAGATAAGTCTTCCTACGAGTCTCTGGTAGGGAGTTGGATCTTATAACAGAGGGTCATTTTCTGAAGAGGCTGTCTCACGGTCATATTGCTGTGATGTGAGTTTGATGTTTTGTTCCACAGGAATGATGCTGGGTTTGCATGCTGATAAACTAGAGTCGGATACAAGTTCTAAAATAAATTTTCGTTGACTTAGAGAAATACCTGCCGAGGATCGTGCAATCTCAATGCCCAAGAAATATTTTGGTTCCCCCAAATCTTTTATACGGAAATGTTTGTTGAGATGTTCTTTTAGGGTGCAAATGCTACTCTCATCGTTCCCAGTGATTAAGATATCATCAACATAAATAATAAGAGCAATGACAGTAGTACCTTTGTGCCATGTGAAGAGAGAGTAGTCATGCTTGGATTGAGTGAATCCCATATTAGTTAGAGCCTTTGTGAACTTTACGTTCCATTGCCGTGATGCTTGCTTCAAACCATATAAGGACTTGCGGAGACGATATACCATATTCTCCCCCTGTCTACGAAGTCCGGGAGGAGGGTCCATATAAATTTCTTCATGAAGATCTCCGTGGAGAAAGGCATTATAGACATCTATTTGGTGAAGGGACCAATCACGGAGGGCAGCAATGGACAAGAAGGTCCGAACTGTGACATGTTTGGCTACGGGAGAAAATGTGTCTTGGTAATCAAAACCTTCTCTCTGGGTGAAACCTTTGGCAACGAGACGAGCCTTGTAACGCTCAATGGAGCCATCAGCACGATGCTTGACCTTGTAAACCCATTTGCAACCAATGGGTTTCCTATGAGAGGGACGAGGAACAAGATCCCAGGTGTGATTCTGAGAGAGGGCAATGAGCTCATCGGCCATGGCCTGACGCCAATGTGAATGGAAAACAACTTCAAAGTAACATGATGGTTCCTGGTGTGCAGAAATCTGACTAATGCAAATCCTATGGGCAGGGGACAGTCGATCATAAGTAACATAGTTGGAAGTAGGGTAAGTAGTACCTGTGGTAGGCTGGAGGGTAGGATAGACATAATCATCTGTCCAAACAGGTGGGCAAGTGACCCTTGTGGAACGTCTCTAGGGAGGGGGCGGGAACAATGGGTGTATTGTCCGGGGAGGTGGATCGAAAGGGGCCGGTTCTCTGGAGATGAAGTAGGAGAAGGACCGGAAGCTGTGTCTCGTGGGCTTGGTTTAGATGGATGTGGAAGGGTCCCATGTTTGGAATGGGATGCATGGTATAATAGGGGTTGAACAAGTCTGCTGTGGAAGTATCTTCAAAAAGAATGGAAGACTGTTGGGAGTCGTTAAAGGGAGACCTGTCTAAAAATGGAAAAGAATCTTCATGAAAAACCACATCCCTAGAAACCAGGAAGTTCTCTGCGGTGAGATCATATAGGCAATAACCTTTCTAATGCATTGGGTAACCCATAAAAACACAGGGAATAGCCCGAGGAGAAAATTTATCATTCCCCTTTAAATTTGTAGAGTAGCATAGACACCCAAATACTTGGAGATGATCAACTGTAGGTGGTTTACCGAAAAGTACCTCATAAGGTGTCTTACCATCTAGAGTCCGACTCGGCATTCTATTGATCAGGTATGTGGCTGTGACCACACATTTGCCCCAAATGGTAGTAGGGATGTGGGCTTGGTGTTTAAGGGCACGGGCGACCTCTAAAAGATGTCGATGTTTCCGTTCAACAATGCCATTCTATTGAGGGGTATAGACACATGAGCTTTCATGGATAATACCAAGAGAGGAAAAAAGTTCCGAACATTGGGTGTTGAAGAAATCCCTAGCATTATCTATCTGAACTCATTGAACTGAAACATCAAATCGGGTTTTGACCACGAACATGGTCTGATATAAGTGAGTGTCTGGGTTTTAGAGTGCATGAGGTAGACCTAGGTTCCCCGAGAGTAATCATCGACAATGGTAAGAAAATATCTAGAGCCATTGTGATTGTTGTGTGATATGGACCCCATATGTCCATATGAATTAAGGAAAAAATATGGTTTGTGGAAGGCGTGTGTTTGGGAAATTTTGTGCGGGACTGTTTTGCAAGAAGGCAAATGGGACAATTGGGTTGTGGAATAGATGCACTATGACCCAGGCGTTGATGCAAAATAAAAGAAGTTTTATTAATGTTAAAAAGACTGTTACAAGACATTGAAGTTTTAGCATCAGGAGCACCTGTCCAGTAATAAAGGCCTTGGTGAACTTTACACGAGCCCATCAGTTTCTCAGTCAAACGGTCCTGAAATTCACATTTGTTAGAAATTTTTTTTAAGAGACAGACATTATCTTGACAAAGTTTTGAAATAGAGATGAGATTGAACCAGAAAGCAGGAACAAACAAGACATTATGTAGAATTAAATGTTTATTTAGACGAACAATTCCTAATTGGGTAGCTGGTGCATGTGTCCCATTTGGCATGCGGACCGATGTGTATGGTATGGGAAATGTTTTTGAAAAATGCTTGGGATCGCAAACAATGTGGTCACTGGCCCCTGAATCAATTATCCAAAAATTCTCTTTTGTAATATTGGAACAAAAGGATATACCCGCATAGGATGTGGAATTGGGAATGCGGACTTTGATTGGAGATTCTGGAATCACGATATTGTTCTTGGCTAAACATAGGGACCGTAGCGGTACTCTCAGAATTGACAGGGTGACTTACTTGATTGGCGGTGGCAGATCCAGACCGTTGATTTTGGTTGCAGCCATGGAGTTTCCAACAAGTTTCTCTTATGTGGTTCCTCCGTTTGCAAAAATCGCAATAACGATTTTTGTTGGACTTGAATGACCCTTGGGAAGAATTAAAATTTGTGAAGTGGGCCGACATCGCCCGAGTTTGGGTCACCCGCAAAAATGTGGCTATTTCTGGTGTTTGGGCTGGGAACAAAATTTGGGCCCAAACGATTATTAAGCCCAGTTGGACTTGAGCCGTTGGATGAGGGGATCACATCTGGGTTGTTGATTCCCCCATATAAATTATTGTTTTCACCAGCATTGTGCTCTAGCCTCCTTTTGTCATGTCCAGTGTTCGTTTCATTCTTCCGCCGTTGGGAATGGACAGAGAAGGCAGCTGCTTCAGTTTTGGATTGGGAGTCAGACGAAGCCGATCTCTGGCTTTCGTCTTGGACGGCTAGTTGATAGGTGCGCCGAAGAGATGGCACAGGAGACGTAGCCAATATCTGCATTCGAAAAGCCGAAAACTGTCATTTAAACCAAGTAAAAATTGTATTAACCTGTTTTGGTCTTTCAGGTGTCTGATCTGGTGAAGAATCGCGGATGGCCCTTCAATCGGTTCTTCAATAGCATCGAGCTCATTCCAAATCGCTGAAAGGCGATTGAAATAAACCGTGAATGGAAGATTGTGTTGTTTGATTTCCAGGAGGTTTTTACGCAAAGTGAAAAGCTTTGCTAAATCGAGTTGGCCATACATCTCACGGATGTTCATCCACATGTCATGAGCATTTTTTGTCTGTGGCAAGCTAGCAACAATCTCCTGGGTCAGGGAGTTGCTGATCTAGGCACGAACAAGGGTGTTGCATCGAATCCAGTGATGGATTAGATGCTGTTCAGTGGGTTAGAGAAGGGTTCCATCGATGAACCCTTCTTTGTTTTTTGTTACCAGAGCACGCCGAAAATCTCTGGCCCAAGTGGCGTAGTTTTGAGATCCGGCCAACGGCTGTTTGACGAGTACTAGTTCCGATCCATCGAAAATCGGCGAGAAAAGGGCATCCCCTGGTTCTGGTCGGCCGGTGGCGGCTGGAAGAATTTGGAAAAACGGGTAGGGATTTTGACCCATCGGGTTAGGGCTTTGACCCATAAACCCGAATGGGAATGGGCCGGGTTGAAAACTGGATCCGGGTTGTTGGTTGGGCTCTAGTGGAGGATTTGGATCAGTGTGGGTGTTTGGGCCTGGTGGAGGATTTGGACCAGTGTGGGTGTTTGGGCCTGGTGGAATTTGGTTGTGTGGGCCTTCATTTGTGGCTATGGATGCTGAGCCTGGTATTGTGGTTGGGTCCATTTGTGATGAAAAAAAAAAAAAACTAATTCTGTTGCTTGTTTTGCAGGTTTAGGAAAACAATGGTTTGGAGAGGATTGTTGCGGAAGCAAAGGTTTGCTCTGATACCATGTCAGAGTTTGAGATTGAATGTGGCAAAAGGGACAGAAGACTGCCAAGTATGCCTACAAGAAAGCTTGATAAAGAGGGTAGAAATGAGGGCCAAAGAATATCAAGCAAAAGAGAGAAATTTGTATTTTTGTATTATGTATTCTATAATGTACATTGGCCAATTTATACAGTGGCTTTGAATACAATAAGGAAAGGAAATAATACTGTAAAGGAAAAACAATAAACTCTTAATTACAAAATATTACAATCAATCAAATCAATCACTGCTTGATTTCAGCATGGATATCCTCAGCATTCTATATTTCATCAAGAAGACCTTGATTTTCCCTGAATGGAAATTTGGTTCACCTACGCACTACCTAATGTGGCTTTCTTTATTTTTAGTGAGCAACTACTCGACATAATATAGCCGTAGACAACTTGATTATAGGAAATTTATTTAAAAATGTTGATATATATATATGTAAGAAGGCATCCATGGACCAGCGTTTATTACACATTCTGGTTCCTTGGCAGTAATAAGATTCAAGTTCCTCAGCATGGAGTAGGTTATCTTTCAAGTTTTCTCAATCGCTGGAAAAACTGGCAAGGAATATTTGGAAAGAAGAAAAGGATGACTAGGAAAGTTCACCTTTTCATCCATGTGCATTTGACAAAAGAAATAGGAAACTTCAGATGGTGACGGGGAGTCTCTTGATTAGATAAATCAAAAACTTTTAGGGGCCATTCTCTTCCATAGATATTTTCTTTTCTTTTTTTCTACTTCAATTTTTTTCTCATTTTTCTTACAGATTATCCAGAACTTCTATCTTATTCTCGTTGTTGATTCAAGAGGTAGACTTGCTAATATTTTTACCATGTTCTCATTCATTAATTATCTTAACTTATGTTTTCACCTAAAGAAACCATGACACCAGAGGGACTCTATTAACCATGCAGTACATCAAGTATTTAGGTGACTTGACAATTATGGAAATTCTAAAATTGGATAAAGCATCTACCTAGACTAACCAGAAGATGCACATGATTCTTCATTCATTCACTTTGAAAATTCTGCAGCCAATAACTAAGAGCTCTGTTCCAGAAAACATATTCGATTTAACAAGGCACGAAAGGAAACCCTATAATTTAAGTGTCATCGAGAACATTCGTCAGGAATCTTCTTCTTTAATCTCATCAATATGGACTAAAGCATATTCATTACCCTCTTAGTTACGAAAAGCACATTCTGTGCCTAGTTTTGGCAATCATAAAATTAACATTTAAAAAGCAACAAAAACAAAATTTTCTAAAGTCTCATCATAATGCATCTTCTCTGATAATTTATATTAGAATTTCTAAAAATATAGCAATACTAGTGTGCAACATGCATAATTGAACGCATTGAAAGATAAAATAAGATCAGTGGATAATATGTTAATCGTATCTGTAGGAAGTACATAATACAACGTGACAAGGGAACAAAACTATAAAGAAAGACATGATACACTATAAGTACAAGTGCTATATTTGTCTGCATGCTTTCTGACGTTAACTAAATCCATAATCATTTAAAAGACGGAATAATTCAAGTTCCTTCCATAGGAATACGCAAAAGTGATGCAAGCCAAGGAAATAAAATGAGAAAATCAACTTATAGTTCAGAGATGAGGCTCGTGGTCCTTGCATTACTCTCTTCAAAAAATCATGTTTTTTATCTTTTTTCGTTGGGTCACACTTCACTAATTCAGATTACAGTAAAATTTGAGAAAATTTAGTTGCCCGGTCATCCCAAGTTTCTATTTAAGAAAATGGCCTTGAAACTGTTCATCATTTTTTTTTTATTTAGAGAAGATGACGTGTCATAGTTAGGATTAATTAAACACGTAAAATGGGTTAAAATGAAAAGATTAAAACATATGTGGGCCGAATCAGAAATAATGAAAGTTTTTAAAATTTGAAATTTCGCAAAACAAGCCCCACTAACTATTCACCTCGCTTAATCGAAATTCATTAGTTCAAAAAGCGATTTCTTGAACGAAAGAGAGACGCGATTTTTTCCGATCGAACACCTGCAAATTTGCACCCTAAATCAATTTCTTGAACCCTAAACCGAATACGGTCGCGATTTTTGGCGATATAGTCGCGATTTTCGATCGATTTGTTGAACCCTAAAATCGATTTACTTAACCCTAAACGAAATCTGTGCCATTTTCGGCGATACAGTCTACATTTCCGATCGAAACTGCAAACTTTGACACCAAATTCAATCCAAAACCATGACTGACACTGACAACGAGGAGGGAAGCCCAACGCCACTTCGAATCCTAGATTCCGGTGGTGCAAGCAGTTCAATGGCTGCTCCGGTGGATCATCCGACCAGTGAAGGTGGTCCACACGCAGAGGAGACGCCGGCGGCACAAGAACAGAGGGAAGAACTAGCAAACGGGTCTGAAGACGAGGAGTCAGGCCAGGAGGAGGATTCCGACGAGAATTCAAGCCAGGAGGAGTCGTCCGAGGATCCAGGCACGAGCAGAGGCCGGCGAAGATAGGGTACGTAGTTTGGGAATATTGCTTGTACTTTCGCTTGCGGGATCATTTGTATCGCTTAAGCGATTATTCGCTTTTACTCGTGATCGCAGTCATGATCACTTAAGCGATAAAAAGGATCGCTTAAGCGATTTGAGATTTGGGCGCATGATTCGCCTGCATCCTAAGATCAGTAAGCGATCATGAGTGTTTACTCTTGGTCGCTTAAGCGATCTTAGGTCTAGCAGAATCACGATATAATAAGCGATCTGTTGTATCGCTTAAGAGATTCTCGCTCTTGGTCGCTTGCGATTTAAAATCGCTTAAGCGATCTTGCATGAGGCAGAGTAAAGATCTCTTAAGCGATCCAAGATCGCTTAAGCGACTACAGTGGTTTTGGTTTATTTTTGTTGCTGACATTTTATTTATATCGATTGTACAGATTGAGCGGACCGTAAACTATAGAGAGTATGAGAGCCTATAAGTGAGAAGGTACCCTACTTCCCTGCAAGGGTGACGGTGAGGTCGAGCTGGGAGGTTTTTGACAGAATAAGGGCCATTTTAGCTGGAATGAGGCATGGTGAAAGAGATTTTGGTCGCACTTGTTTCGGTTAGTTTTTAAGAATCGTAACAAAGTGGAAAAAGTCATTTTGGGGGCAGGGAGTGCATTACATGTTGATGCACTCAGTAAAATGCAACAAAAAAAAATGAAATATGGTTCGTGGTGGAGGGAAAGCCACTACGGTTTGGTATGATGGAGTATGCGTTGGTGACAGGCTTAGGATACGGGGAAGTGCCAACTAAGGCGGAGGCAGACGCAATAAGGACGAAAGTGGGAGCCATAAGGTTTTGTGATAAGGTTTTGAAAGGGGCAAAGTCTATTACAGACAAGTTTTAGAGAAGAGGCTAGGTACGCTTTGGTTTAGTGATGCAGAGAAGATAAAAGTGTGCTTGATATTGTTTTTTACATTCTATCTTATTATGGTGACTCAACAAAAGTCATTGAGAAAGATTGGTTGTTGTTTGTGCGACTTGGAGTTCTTTAATTCTTATCCGTGGGGACGGATATCATTTGAGCAAACCATCAAGAGCCCTGAAAAACCAGACATGGCGATAAAGCATGCCGAATGGGGCAGGAAGGCTAAACCAAGCACGTATAATTTGTTTGGCTTCCCATGGGCAATGCAGGTAAATATTAATAGTTCTCTGTTAAATTTTTTATAATATGTGTGTTTGAATAAAATGTAGGCTTGGATGTACGAGGCCATCCTTGTCTTCGCTAAGGTGGGGGGGGAGGAGCAACAATTTGGATGTGCAACAGCAATTTCCTAGGATGTTGCGGTTGCATGTCTGGGAGCTGTAACCATTGGGATTATGGCCAATTAGAGATTGAGATTCAAGCAATGGGGTAAGATTGAAGGATTAAGCTTTTGAATATGCGCTTGCTTTTTTATTTTGCTTCAACTGATTGATTTTTATTTCTTATTGCAGGGAGTCGTCTGTCCCTTTCTGACCGCTATTGGGGATGAAGCGGAAGAGGACTATGTCACATCTTTCAGAGCAATGGAGGATGAAAGGGATGAACAGATAGACCGCCTGATGCGGGACCTAAAAGGGGTCACGCATGTGATGGCAGTTGTAGGGCCATTGCTTGACAATGTTGTTGATGATGAGGATAATGAAGCTCGGGGGGCCGAGGATGAGGAGGAAAAGAGGGAGGAAAAGGTTCGGATGCCTCAGCAAACCGGTACAACAAGTGCCGCTTTGTCGAGACATCGGCGTGGGGAGAATGAGGTTGTTGACCTCATAAACGGCCTGTTTGAGAGTTTTACAACAGCCATTTATGCAAGGTTTGACAAGATGGAAGAAACAATGAAAAGGGTGGAGGAGAAAGTGGATAAGCTGGGAGAGAAAGTAGGTACAATGGAGGGCGAAGTTGGTACAATGGAGGAGGAAGTTGGTGGAGAATTAAAGGCGGTTGAAGTGCAAACTGGCTTGAAAAGAGAGCCGAAAGAGCAAGTTTGTGAAATCGCCTTACATGGTAGTGACACAGGTAAAGAAGAAGAAAATGAAGAAACAAATGGAGGAACAACCAGAAATGGAGGAGGTTGAGGAGGTTGGTGGTGGAAGTGGGGGCGGTGATAATGGAGGAGGGGAGGTGGGAGGCGAAGGAAGCGGGGATGTAAAAATGGTGGAAGGGGGAGGAAGTGGGGAAGGGAAATTGGACTCAAATGTCGATTTGTATAGGCCAATAGAGGAAAAGAAAAAACTCTTTTATGCCTATTACAATTGAGCAGGAAGTGATGGCCATATAAAGTGTAAGACAGGGGATTATCCCCGGGAATGGTTTCAGAAGTTGTTGAAGATGGGGACGTGGCTTGAGGACTCGGTGAGTTATTTTCACTTAATTTTCCTTATTTTTTGCCTTGTGTTTTCCATACTTATCTTGTTGTTTTTATTTGATGCAAAGACATCAATGAGATATTGGCACTGATGAGGCTACGACAGACTAGTGATGGTGATCTGTTGTATCCCAACTGTGCTATCACCGATGTGGTGTTTGGGCAAACGCTTGTTTCGGCATATCGTACTTTAATTAAAAATGCTGTTGCTAGTGGTGTAGCAAAAGGACCGAAGCAAAAACGATTGGTCGCACAACAGTCGGACTGCATCCCTGATGATTTCCGGTTTGATGACAGGATTATGCAGTACGTAAGGGGGGATCGGCCCAAATATGGCCACTAGCTTAGGGCCTTTGTTAAAAGAGTGTACTGCATCATCCTTGTCAAACAGATGCACTGGATAGCAGTTGTTGCGCATCTAGATGAGGGGTTTCTGAAGATCCTTGACTGCAACCCAACCATTTGTCGAGACAAGCAGTTGGAGGTCGAGTTGGAGCCACTGTCCAGGTTGTTCCCGCGGCTGGTGCGTGACAGTGGGATGTTTGGGCACCTGGGTGATCATGTACTAACCGGAAAGTGGCCAATTCAGCGCTCTACCTACCCAATAAATGAGTCAAGGTAAATTTTGTTTAAAACTAACTTACATAATACAATTGTTCTATAAGTTTATTATAATGCTAATGTCTTCTTCCTATTGTAGCGTTGAATGTGGGGCATATGCCCTGGAATTTATTCAGTTCGACATGACCAACAGCCCGATGGACAGCTTGAATGATGAAACAATAAGAGACTGTCGGGAGCGCTGGGCTGTCAACTGCTTCCATGGGCAGATGGATCCGCTTTTGAGACCGTAACCCAATCAAAGGGTATGAAAGTTGACGCTGAATTTTGTAGTTTATGTGATGTTGATGTTCATACTTGGGTTTTTTGAGTTGAGTTTATGTGATACCTGTTATAATTATCAATAAGGGTGTATATACATGTTCATTTTCAATGGTGTTTTGATGTGTACTTTGTGTTAGAACTGCTTATTTAATTTGTTCTCATTGGCTTGGCTATTTTCTAATTCATGCCTTTCTCATATTATGGTGTTTTACACTGCAGGTCACTAAGATGGAATGGTCAATCTCCACAGAAAGTCAACCGAGGCACTATATTAGCCGCCCTTGTAGATATCATCTTGAATTTGTTGGATGCTAGTGCAGAGCCAGAAAGCATCGGGAAGAATGATGTCGTGGGCATCTTTTCAAGCATGGACTGCCCTGATACCATTCACTGTGGATTCTAAACTCTTTGGCATCAAAAACTAAATTAAAGGTAGTGTATAGGAAATTGTAAATAATTTACTATGTATGGTGTGATCATTATAAAGAATTGGATTTGATATTTGGGATATATTTTTGATTGTCCATATAAGATAATTCATCAGCAGTTTCAATTTACTATGTATGGTGTGTCCATATAAGATATTTTTGTTTGTCCACATATCTCTTAAACGACCAAGACTTTTCAGAACGATCGCTTAAGCGATCTTAAATCGCTTAAGCGACCAAGGTCTGGGTAGATGTCATTTTAGAAAGAATCGCTTAAGCGATACGTAAGGTCGCTTAAGCGATCATAGTCTGGGCAGATGTCATTCTGGCTCGGAAA
The DNA here is from genome assembly GCA_026229545.1 of Pistacia atlantica. Taxonomy (NCBI): domain Eukaryota; kingdom Viridiplantae; phylum Streptophyta; class Magnoliopsida; order Sapindales; family Anacardiaceae; genus Pistacia; species Pistacia atlantica. The sequence continues at coordinate 19,950 of JAPEIT010000014.1, forward strand.
AGATCGCTTAAGCGATCATAAATCGCTTAAGCGACCATGTGTCTTTTAGGAAGAATCGCTTAAGCGATATAAATGGGTCACTTAAGCGATCATAGTCTCGGCAGATGTCATTCTGGCTCGGAAAAGATCGCTTAAGCGACCATGTGTCGCTTAAGCGATCATAGTCCGGCGTATGTCATTCGCGCGGAAAAGATCACTTAAGCGATCATAAATCGCTTGCGACCATGTGTCTTTTTTAGGAAGAATCGCTTAAGCGATATAAATGGGTCGCTTGGATCATAGTCCTGGGCGCTTGTCATTCTGCTGAAACGATCGCTAAAGCGATTCGTTTAGTGCACCTGTTCCGTTATTACATTTATATTAAACATATAGTTCTTTTACACGTCAAGATAAAACCCGTATTTATCTGTCAGCAGCACCTGTTCCGTTATTACATTTATATAAAACATATAGTTCTTTTACACGCGGCATGAAACCCTATAGGGTTTACGATTCGCTCGGAGCACCTGTTCCGTTATTACATTTATATAAAACATATAGTTCTTTTACACGTCAAGATGAAACCTATAGGGTTTACGATCTGCCTGCAGCACCTGTTCTGCTTATTACATTTATATAAAACATATAGTTCTTTTACACATCAGATGAAACCTATAGGGTTTACGATTCGTCTGCAGCACCTATTCCGTTATTACATTTATATAAAACATATAGTTCTTTTACACGCGGGATGAAACCTATAGGGTTTACGATTCGCTTAGAAAGCACCTGTCTCCGTTATTACATTTATATAAAACATATAGTTCTTTTACACGCGCATGAAACCCTATAGGGTTTACAATTCATTCAGTGCACCTGTTTACGGCAATGCTAAACATATGGGGTTTACGATTCGTTCAGTATATTTTTATATTTGTTTGCTTAATTATTTAGGAAATATTAGTATATTTTTAATTAATTTTCGACCCATTAAGTGAATTAATTTCATTAATACCGAAGAAAAAGTTTAAAAATTAACAAAAACACCCCCACCCACCCAACTTCCCAGATTCTGCCACGCCGACAAAGAACAAACACCGAAAATGGCCGGTAATGGCCAGTTGTGACCTTTTCCGGCCAGATCCATCGTGGATGTGGCCGGAAAAGGCCACATCTTGCTGTCATGGACTTTCAATGAAATGTCCGACTTTGACGGTCAACGACGGCCAAATGTTGGCCATCGTTGACCGACAACGATGGCCATATATTTGGCTGTCACAGATGGCAAGATTTGGACTTTTTCGTTGGTCTACGGCCAGTGCTGGCGGATCGTCTCGCCTTTTCCGGCCACATCCGTGGTCGATCTAGCCGGAAAAGGCCATATAGAGGCCCTATCGGCCAGATCCGACCACTGTGCATTGTAACGCCCTTTCCCGGTAAGATTCTGGCTCCGGTGGCTAGAATCTGACACTGTGGGTAGGTGGGGGTGTATCTGTTAAATTTTAAAACCATTTGTGCAAGAATCGCTTAAGCGATACAATGGATCGCTTAAGCGATCATGTGATTGGCAGAAGCAAATCTGCCTAGGTGCATGATCGCTTAAGCGATCCGTGATATCACTTAAGCGAATCTTGTCTTTTTCCCATGGTCGATTAAGCGATCGTGGATCGCTTAAGGGATCATGCACCTGGGCAGAATCAATCAGTCCAGGTGCACAATCGCTTAAGCGATCTGTGTATCGCTTAAGTGATCCTGTTACAAAAACACTTTGTCGCTTAAGTGATACACTTAGTCGCTTAAGCGATCGTGGGCAATATATACTTTTGCACCTTTTCTCCTGAATTTTGACAAACTAAAATTACCAACACGTATTAATTCCATACTTTTTCCTCAATTTGACAACCTAATTCCAAACTAAAATCACCAACAAATATTACACCATGTAATAAGAATACACAATATAAAGGATAATTTATTAAAGGTAACAATAAAATTTAAAACATCAATAATTGAAAACAATAACTCATCAATGGTTGCCCTTCGCAACTCCCTGAATTTCATCCTTCTTCGAATCGAACCTAATTACTTCTGGCAACTGCTTCTCTTGTGACCAGGTTGCTTGCAAATTGAGCACTTATTCATCTTCCGGGGAACCTCAAAGGCTGATGGAATACACTTAACCCTTTTTCTCCCCTTTGGTGTCTTCTTGAATGGCGGCTGGAGGATAATGTCAGTGATGGGAATGTAAAATGTCATATTTAACCCCCTTAATGTTTAGTCTTTTATATGTATTTGTTTCCTAATTGTACTCATTATTACTTTATTTTGGTTTAGGAAGCAAATGGAGGTGTTAATTGAAAAACGGAATTAATTAGGGGAATTGACGCTTTTGCCAACCATATTCGGCATAATTCTCTCATCGGAGCTCCGATTGAGATGATTCAAAAAGCTGTGGAACGATAAGAATTAGATCTACAACTTTCATGTTTTGAGTTTTTAGAGATACTAGCTAAATAAAGGTTCTAATCGAGCTTGAAATTGACGCACCTGCATTGCTGACGTCCTGGAGCGTTCCGACTTGTTATGCAAGTCAGTCTATTATTGCATGTTTTGAAGACATACATGCTGTAGGAAAATTACAGCTGGAAACACCACTTTCCTATTTTATTAGGACTCTATTTTATTTTATTTCCAATTAGAATTAAATTAGGATTAATGTTATTTTAGGATAGGAGAATATTTCTTTTAGGAGATTGAGTGGGATTCAAACACTTAAATCTGGATTTTTGCTAAAGAGATCAGATTAGGTTTGAAGGGACCACGCCTCTCCCTTTTTTCCTCTCTGGAATTTTCTTTCACTTGAGTTTTTGTGATGGCCATGAGCGGCTAAAACTTTTGTAACTTGGTCGTCGGAAACGGAGACCTCGGAATCAACCAACTGTGAGATCTAATCTATGTTATTTTAGTGTTCAATTTTCGTGTTTGAGTATTGAATGTTATTCTGTGCATATTTTCATGATTGATGCATTTAATTACTAGGAGGCCTACTAGTGTATTATTTGTTGAAATCTACCGCTAAGTTTGATATCAAATCCGTAATTGTTTGATCCCTCCAACTTGTGAAGCAATTAGGGTTAGTAATTTGCTGCGTCAGGAATTAATAACCTTATGAAGAACATTAATAACCGCTTGTGTTTGTGTTGTTTATCTTCATCGATCTCTCTAATTCTTAAGGCTGCCACTAGATTAAATCTTGAGCGCTTGTCTAGGGTTGTTTAGGGTTAAGATTAATTAGGATCGCTTGTTTCCTGATTAATTACAATTAAGGAGAGATAGGAAATTAGTTCCAACGGTGAATATTCAATGTGTGAATTGATTATCTTTACATCAGTGATTAGTAGTAAGATTCCGATGGTGGATGTTGACAGAGACCAAGTTCGTCATTTTGATTGAATTCGAATTAAATTGTTTTTGTTTTTGCTAAGATTGTTTTCTGTTTTTACACAAACCCCCCAGCCTTTTTCACATCAAAGAAAATTCGGCTAGACACTCTTCGTGGGATCGACCATTGCTTACCCTATTTACAGTTCAGTAGTTAGGTTCGGAAGGTTTTAATTCTGGGTGCCTACGACAAAGACGCGGATTTTGGCGCATGTTCGGGAGTGATTCTAGTTGATTATTTTTGTTTTTGTGATTTTTTTTATTGCATTTTTTGTTATATATTTTTTATTTTGCAGAAAAAAGAAAATAAAAAAACTGTGAACAGTAGTACTGTTCCGGATGAACAGTAGTACTATTCATAAGGAAAATTTTGGTTGAGTTAGGAGTGCTGCTAGTATCCGTTTCGAAGAAAACGACGTTCTAAGCAAAACTAGAAATTTTTCTAGCCCCACCCTCTTGAGGCCAAATTCGAATGTTTTGATATAGTTTTTGCCGTTTTAGTGTTTCTGGCCAATTTAACTTAATTTTTTTTTTTAATTTTCTAGTTAGTTTTCAATTTTTGTCATTCATTCTAATTCTTTTATAAGGATTTTTTGTTTTATGACCAGGTCCTCTCATCTTGGTGATTTAACATTCGATCCGGAAATAGAGACCACTTTGCGCAAGTTAAGAAAGGAAGTTCGGAGAGATTTTGAGGAAAGCAATTCTGATTTAGAAGAGGAGGACATCATGGCTGGAAATCGAACTTTGAAAGAGCTTGCTGCCCCTGATTTGAATCAAGCACCTTTATGCATAACTTTTCCTGTTTTAGATGTTGCCACTACTTTTGAATTAAAATCTGGACTAATACATCTCTTGCCCACTTTTCATGGTCTTGCAGGTGAAGATCCTCACAAGCATCTAAAGGAGCTTCATGTGGTTTGCACGAGTATGAAACCTAGGGGGGTAACTGAGGAGCAAATTAAATTAAGAGCCTTTCCGTTTTCTTTGAAAGATGCGGCTAAGGATTGGCTCTATTACCTACCTTCCGGAACTATAACCACATGGAACAAGATGAAGAAATTATTTCTGGAGAAATATTTCCCAGCTTCAAGGGCAGCCAACATCCGGAAAGAAATTTGTGGTGTAAGGCAGCACAACGGAGAGTCCCTACATGAATACTAGGAACGCTTTAAGAAATTGTGTGCAAGCTGCCCCCATCATCAGATTAGTGAGCAGTTACTGATCCAGTACTTCTATGAGGGCCTCACATACACTGATAGGAGCATGATTGATGCTGCAAGTGGAGGAGCTTTGGTGGATAAGACCCCTGAGGTCGCGAGGAACTTGATTGCAAATATGGCGGCCAATTCTCAACAGTTTGGCAGTAGGCTTGACCTTCCATCTAGGCGTGATAATGAGGTAAATATTTCTTCCATAGAACAACAAATCTCTAGTCTAACTTCTCTTATTCGTCAAATGGCTGTAGGTAACATGCAAACAGTGAAGACTTGTGGGATTTGTTCGGTAGTAGGGCATCCAACTGATATGTGCCCAACTCTTCAAGAGGAGCCTGTTAAGCAAGTGAATGCAGCAGGTGGTTTCCCTCGACAACCGCAAAGGAAGTATGATCCTTATTCGAGCACGTATAACCCTAGATGGAGGGATCACCCTAATCTTGGCTATGGGAATCAACAAATGAATCAACCCTACCCTCAAAACAGCCCAAATTACCAGCAGTACAAGCAGCCATACCCCCCTAGACAACAACCGAGCCAAACTTCTAATTCTGGTATGTCTTTAGAAGATATTGTTAAGTCTCTTGCAACTAATACTTTGCAATTTCAACAGGAGACGAGAGCCAGTGTTCAAAGTTTGGAGAATCAAATGAGTCAAATGGCAACCGCAATCAGTAAGCTGGAGGCGCAAAGTTCAGGGAAATTACCCTCTCAAACGATGGTGAATCCAAGAGAAAATGTAAGTGCGATCGTCTTGAGAAGTGGTAAAGAGGTTGAGATTCCAATAAAGGCAGCCCCTACATCGTCGAAGGAAGAAAAGGAGAAAGATGTAGTTGTAGACAACAATGTTCCCGACGATGATGGTGTTCCTAAGCGTAAGTTTCCGCCTTTGTCTGAGTATAAACCAGTACCACCTTTTCCTCAAGCTTTAGCAGAATCTAGAAGAGATGAGCAAAACAGAGATATGTATGAGACTTTTCGTAGATGCGAGGTAAATATTCCACTTTTTGATGCTATTAAACAAGTACCTCGTTATGCTAAATTCTTGAAAGAATTGTGCACACTTAAGAGGAAACAGAAACTTAAGAGGTGTGAAAAGGTGAGAGTGGGAGAGAATGTTTCTGCTGTGATTCAGAGAAAACTCCCAGCGAAGTGCAAGGATCCAGGTATGTTTACTATCCCTTGTATGATAGGTAACACTAGGTTTGAGAAGGCCATGTTAGATTTAGGAGCTTCTATCAATGTCATGCCATATTCCATATACGCTTCTTTGAAACTTGGACCTTTGAATAAAAATAGTGTTGTAATTCAATTAGCTGATGGATCTAATGCTTATCCTAAGGGTGTAGTTGAGGATGTTTTGGTACAAGTTAATGGCTTAATTTTCCCTACTGATTTCTATGTACTTGATATGGAAAATGGAGGTCAATTTGCCCCTATTTTGTTAGGAAGACCTTTCTTAAAATCATCCAAGACTAAGATTGATGTTCATAGTGGCATACTTACCATGGAATTTGATGGTGAAATTGTTAAGTTTGACATTTATGATGCCATGAAATATCCTGATGATGATGATGATCATGTTTATTCTATTGATGTGGTTGATTCTTTAGCATAGGAAGTTTTTGAACTCAATGGAAAGGATGGATTGGGAGTTGCCATTAGTAAGCATCTTGAGGAAGAGAATGAGGAGTTAGCTTTTACTACTGATTTGCAGGAAACGGTTGCAGCATGGAATGATTCTCCAAAGTTACAGCAGCAGTTAGGTAACTTTCCTTGTATTGCATTACCAATTTCTAACGAGAGGCCTTTACCCTCTGTTTTGCAAGCCCCTATTCCAGATTTGAAGCCTCTCCCTAGTTACCTTAAGTACGTATTCCTTGGAGACGGAGGAACGTTACTCAGTGCATCGCAAGAAGAAAAGCCTTGAGTCGAGCCAACGACAATAAACAAAGGCGCTGCTCGGGAGGCAACCCAAGGGGAGTTTGTTTTCTTTTCTTGCATTTTAATTTTGGTTATTTTTGCCCTTTTCTTTGCATTTCATCTTCCATTGGGGACAATGTCAGTTTTAAGTGTGGGGGAGGGGATTTAGGTTGATTTAGGTTGTGTTTTAATTTATGTGTTGATTTAGGTTTTGTTTAGGTTCTGTTTTTAGTGTTAAAAAAAAAAAAAAAAAAAAAATCTGCCTAGTTTAAAGGTATATCGGCTGGAAACCAGAACCCGCCTTAAAAACTGCCTAGCAGTACTTGGCAACCTCGGGTATAACAACGCCACGTACACCTTAAACGAAATACCCCTGCATTTGTTTTTAGGAAGGTTTATGCTTTAAGTCATGTCTTTGAACGTCTAGTGATGCATGAAATAGTAACTTGACATTGTTGTTGAGCATATTCCTTGACTTAGGATGTTAGCAATATTTCATAAAATAGAGTTAATCATATTTGAATCCTTGTAGTTTGAAACAATATGTATTGAGAAGTTGTGTAGACTTGGTGACGAAGCATGATTGAGGAATGTATAACAACCCTCAAAAAAAAAAAAAAAAAAAAATTGTTTCTCTTAAGCTAGTCCTAAATTTGGGTTTAAGCAAATAGGAAAAAGAAAAGAAAGGTATGTGGTGAGTCGAGATGGAGCGTAAAACGCACTCACTCATAAACACAACCATGAAATGAGATGGAACATAAAATGCACTCATTCTTTTTCAAAACAGAAAAAAAAAAAAAAAATTTGTTTCCTTAGTTTGCTACCTAGTTTGTAGTAGTAAAGAGAAACAGTAAAAGAAGAGTTGAGAGGGGAGTTGTACATGAATTGGTTGTGATTAGTTCCCTTGTTTGCATTGACTGATTAAGAGTAATTGTGGAAGATGATAAAGAGAGATGAATGTCATTAACTCTGTTTTATTTTATTTTGCTGCTTCTAAGTTAGGTATGAGTATGCATGGATTAAATATTGTTGCTTATGCATCATGCTGATGTTCTTGAGATGACTTGAGATGATGGTGTTCCTGATATGACTTGAGTGTAGGGTTTGTTTGAATTAGTTTGCCCGAGGACGTGCAAAAGCTAAGTGTGGGGGAATTTGATGGGAATGCAAAATGTCATATTTAACCCCCTTAATGTTTAGTCTTTTATATGTATTTGTTTCCTAATTGTACTCATTATTACTTTATTTTGGTTTAGGAAGCAAATGGAGGTGTTAATTGAAAAACGGAATTAATTAGGGGAATTCGGACAGTTTCGCCACTGCTTCGTATTCTGGGCATAATTCTCTCATCCGAGCTCCGATTGAGATGATTCAAAAATCTGTGGAACGATAAGAATTAGATCTACAACTTTCATGTTTTGAGTTTTTAGAGATACTGGCTAAATAAAGGTTGTAATCGAGCTTGAAGTTGACGCACCTGCATTGCTGACGTCCTGGAGCGTTCTGACTTGTTATGCAAGTCAGTCTATTATTGCACGTTTTGAAGATATACATGCTGCACGAAAATTACAGCTGGAAACACCACTTTCCTATTTTATTAGGACTCTATTTTATTTTATTTCCAATTAGAATTAAATTAGGATTAATGTTATTTTAGGATAGGAGAATATTTCTTTTAGGAGATTGAGTGGGATTCAAACACTTAAATCTGGATTTTTGCTAAAGAGATCAGATTAGGTTTGAAGGGACCACGCCTCTCTCTTTTTTCCTCTCTAGAATTTTCTTTCACTTGAGTTTTTGTGATGGCCATGAGCGGCTAAAACTTTTGTAACTTGGTCGTCGGAAACGGAGACCTCGGAATCAACCAACTGTGAGATCTAATCTATGTTATTTTAGTGTTCAATTTTCGTGTTTGAGTATTGAATATTATTCTGTGCATATTTTCATGATTGATGCATTTAATTACTAGGAGGCCTACTAGTGTATTATTTGTTGAAATCTACCGCTAAGTTTGATATCAAATCCGTAATTGTTTAATCCCTCCAACTTGTGAAGCAATTAGGGTTAGTAATTTGCTGCGTCAGGAATTAATAACCTTATGAAGAACATTCAACTAAATTAAATACAACCGCTTGTGTTTGTGTTGTTTAGCTTCATCGATCTCTCTAATTCTTAAGGCTGCCACTAGATTAAATCTTGAGCGCTTGTCTAGGGTTGTTTAGGGTTAAGATTAATTAGGATCGCTTGTTTCCTGATTAATTACAATTAAGGAAAGATAGGAAATTAGTTCCAACGGTGAATATTCAATGTGTGAATTGATTATCTTTGCATCGATGATTAGTAGTAAGATTCCGATGGTGGATGTTGACAGAGACCAAGTTCGTCATTTTGATTGAATTCGAATTAAATTGTTTTTGTTTTTGCTAAGATTGTTTTCTGTTTTTACACAAACCCCCCAACCTTTTTCACATCAAAGAAAATTCGGCTAAACACTCTTCGTGGGATCGACCATTGCTTACCCTATTTACAGTTCAGTAGTTAGGTTCGGAAGGTTTTAATTGGGTACGACAAAGACGCCGCTGACCGCCACCTCTCGGCACTAGGCCAGCTTGCTTCTTCGGAGGCACCGGATATATCGTTTCTGAATATGCTAGCATGTAGTGATCTGTCATATAGAAAGGGGAGCAAAGTTCCATGTAAATTCTTGAACCAAAATCCGGCTTCCGTTGGTGTTTCAGTGCTGCTAGTGCATGAGGACAAGGTAAACGTTGAATGTCAAGCACTTTACAGCTGCAAGTTTTTGTAACAAGGTTAACTAGGGCATCTGGACCATAGCCGCGCACAGTAAACTCTTGAGCATTAAGAGGATAGGCAAACAGTGCATTTGACAGCTCCATATGTTCTCGCAATAATTTTTCAGCTGACGGAACAAGGGTTGTAGTAAAATTATCTGACTCTGTACAATGCTCATGGAACCACCGCGACAGTGTCCTTTGGATTGCATCAAAAAGTGCAACTATTGGAAACTCTCTTTCTATTAACAACTTCGAATTTATGGACTCAGCTATGTTCGTGGTCATGACATCAAACCTTCTTCCAGGAAAGTAAGCTCTACTCCATCTCTCAAAACCAACATCATGCTCAAGATACTTAGCAACTCTAACATCCTTGATTCGGATTTGCTGGAAGTGCTCCTCGAACTCATCAACCCGATAAGCTTTTGCTGCCATGTAGTATGTCTGAAGGAGGCTAGCACACTTAAACTTTTGTTTTATGTTCTCACCAAGGTGCCTCATACAGAATCAGTGATGTGCTTGATGGTAAATAGTGGCAATCCCCTTCTTTATAGAGTTGTGCCTATCGGATATTATGCACAACTCGTCACTGTCAGGCACTATCGAACGTAACTGTTGAAAAAACAAAGTCTACGACTCGTCATTCTCAGAGTCAACCACACACCATGCAACATGATATGTGTGATTCTCGTTGTCCTGTGCAGTGGCCACCAACAATGTACCTCCATACTTTCCCCACAAAAAGCAACCATCAACAGCCAACACCTTTCTCATGTTTACAAAACCCCTTATAGCAGAACCATAAGCAACAAAAAAATATTTAAACATCATATTCCTATCCCACTTCAAAGCCGTCTTGCTACCTTGGTTTGTCAACTCAAGCATATAACAGTATGCTTCTAATACTGCGTACCCATACTCCGGCGTGCCCCTCACAAAATCTTGTGCATGTTGTCTCCCTTTCCAAAGATTTCCAAGAATTCAATCGCACATCCCAACTCTGTGCGCACAAGTTTCTGAATGTCTTTAGGAGATGGACCTTTCCCTTCGATGAACCGACTTTTGACAAATTGTCTAATAACATCAGCGGACGCTTGTCGATGCTCACCTGAAATATGTCCCAAACCACATGTGTGCTCACGGGTATATGTGCTAAGAATAAACTTTTTCGACTCCGCCAACCTTCTACAATAAACCCGCCACTTGCACTTTCGGTCACGACATGCAATCGTCACAGCCAATGAATTTGACTTTTTGGTGATGAACTCAAAATTACCTTTCACAGCAACAAGGTTTAGCTTCCTCACGACTTCCTCTTTGTTGTCAAATAAATACCCTATGCGCAATTCCGATCCATCCGTAAAGACATGAGCTGATCCACTACTACCTCCAATTGCCCCCTTTGAACCTGCATAAATGACCATAGTGTTCTCTTCCTCACAATCTACGCCTTCTGCATAATCTGTATTTAAAGGAATCTCTACATCTGTGGGAACATCTACGGGGTCCTCCTCCTCAACATTTTCATTCTACCCCCTATCACCAACCTCTTCTATAGTGTCCTCCTCACCACCCAATTCACCGTCTACTCTTGATTTTTCAGCTAACAAATCAATGGCCTCGTAGTTCAAATTAAAACCAGACAAATCTCCACCTACATCCTCGTTATCCCCTTCCTTGGAACCAACTTCCAACGATTTTTCTACATAAGAAACCCTTAAAATCGGCCTCGAACCATTATCGGCCATATCAATCATAAATAACTTCACACTTTCATCCGACTTTAATATAGCAAGAGGTACCTTATAATTTTTAGGAGCTCTGCTTAAAACATACTTCACAACTATATCACTACACGAGCAACTCAAATTACCTCTTCTAATTATTTCATCAATCAACTCATCAAAACTAACCTCTGTGCTCACAGCAATTGGTATAACTTCTTTGCTCTTCCCAATCCACTTCCACCTACTTTATTCCTCCACCCACTCACCAAAATATTCAACACCCAAAACAACTTGTCCCATGTATAATAATAGCCAACTACCTGTAATGCAAGAAAAACAATATTCTTAAATGCTGTACTAAGGGTTCAAATATTTTAAAAAGAATCTGCACATTCGCATATTTGGTCTGATGTATCGCTTAAGCGATCATGGTTATTTATACTGGATTGCTTAAGCGATACACTTGATCGCTTAAGCCATCCAGTATAAATAACCATGATCGCTTAAGCGATCTTATGCCATTTACTGATCGCTTCAGCGATCTGCTCCCATACAACTGACTTTAACCATATCGCTTAAACGATCTTATGCCACATACCTGATCGCTTAAGTGATCTATCTGCCGCATTACCAGACCTACCAGATCGCTTAAGCGATACACCAGATCACTTAAGCGATCCATCGTACCCAAAACACATTTTCAGTCATCTCCACCTACAATCGATCCATCATACCCAGAATAAATACCCAGAACAAATTTTCAACAAATTTCACTCCTTTTAACTTGCATTACATCAAACACAACGCAACAACCTAAACAACTTAATCAAAATCATAACCCAAACCCCATCCATTATTAAATCTTTTTAAATCTAAATATAAAATGTAAAAAGGAGATACACATACTTAGATGAAATGTCAGGAGGAGGAGGAAGGGGATCTTTACCAGAGAAGATGTTAATGGTGGAGGAAGAAGAAAGTGTTAATGGCGGAGGAACAAGAAGATATAGAGGAATGAGGAAGAAGAAGATGTATAGGAAGGAGGAAGAAGAAGAAGATGCAGAGGAAGAAGAAGATGTAGACGAAGCCAAGAAGAAGAGAAGAAGATGCAGAGGTAGAGATGCGTTAATGGCGGGAGGAAGAAGAAGGTGTTTGGGTTTGTTTGCAACAATTTCGGGTTTGTGGAAATATATTATAATTTTGAAAAGATTACATAATACTTCATTAATCCTAATTAAGCACTAATTACCCTTAATCAATAATATGGCTATTTAGTTAACACTTTAAAACTTGATAGTCTTTTAATTAAATGTAAACTTCAAATGTCTTTTTAATAAACTCCCCCGTAAAATTTTAACTTTATTGGGTTCAAAGTGTTAAAGAAAATCCAATACTATTTTGGCCTAATTTTTAGTAATAGTCCATGATTTTAAATTCATGATCTTCCAAGAGTTTAAATTACAATTTAGAAGTAGAGCATCTAATCATGGGTTTAACAAGCTTCTCAAAGGGCCAGAAGATAAGCTCTTTTCAAGTTATATTAGTTGGTTAGAAATAATTTAAAAATTATTTTTTATTCTTGAAAAGTTCATTTAACTTGAAACTCACAGGTATTTATAGCTTCTCTAAAAACAGCTTGTAATGAAAATTTTAAGATACCAAAAGCACCCTTAAATAGCACTTACATGATTATAAATCAAACAAACAACAGCTATTACTAATAATCCTTACTTGTAAAAACTCAAAACAGAAAACACATGTACTCTAAATTCTTATCAGAGGAAAAAACCAAACCCTAAAGAACCTCAATTCATTGATTCCAGTCAAAAACTCAAATCCATATTTGAAAATCTAGCCTCACCCCCATTGCTGATGTCATTCTTCTCTTTTACCTCACATAGCCAACAGTAGCCCCAGGAATAGTACTTTTAGGCATAACTTAAATCCCATCTATTCCACTCTATTACTTGTCTATAAGCCATTCAGCATACAAATTTACCTAATCATACGCTTCTAATCAACACTTAAAACCATTCCCCTACTAGTAGAGGGTTTTCCTAACAATTTTGATATCAATACTCTATAGACTAAGTTGCCTGAAGCACCAACTAAAATATAGCTACACAAACTTTCAAACAAATATTAGAATATACACATCATGAACAACATAACAACTGTGAACTTTTACCCCCATCACCTCCCCCAACCCCGACCCACCCCCCAAAAAAAAGAGGTTGAAGTTTCAGACAGAATTCTAACAAAGAATTATAATATATATTAGTCCTAGGTCATTATAAATGAGATAATTTTAAGGCAATGTGGAGGTCTATAAATTCCTAAATTGCTTTTACATTTAAAACATGGCTTCATATAAACTTCCGTGTGCGCATCCACCATGTAAACCTCCAAGAAAAGCTTTTTTAAAGTTATATTTTCAATGAAGTTATTACTGCTCACAAAACCTAATCCACAATATTCATGGTTGGCAATACTTGTGTCCGTGTTGTTTGAGTGCACTTTCCCTAAATTATAGAAAAACCATCCTTACAAAATATCTTCAACTTTAAAAAATCCTCACAAGAAACATATCCCTAGATTTAAAATCCAGAATATATAAGTTTAATTTCATTAACCTGCCTTGAAATTTCTCTCTATCACAGAAAGAAAACCACTGAAAAATCTGAAGTAAACTTCTTACGGGAGACTTTAGACATAAAAAAGTAAACCAATGGAAACCTCTGCATGGTCAATGAAATTATCCCAATTCAATTAATCAAATTACCCTAACACAACACTTCCTATGAAATTAACATACTTCAATCAACAATAAGTAATTAAAAGTTTAAAACAAACGAATTTAACCCGTAAAAATAAGAAATTTAGTGAGGTCCAAGTTTGGTTTATATTATTGACACCAACTAACATATTGTGGTAATAGACGACAGAATTGACGGCCCTTTATATCTTTCTATATAGACCTTTCGAATACCAATACAATGCTTATTTATTTTGCTGAATATAAAGAGACTAACTTCAATCTTTAAATCTTTTTATTTAGACATTTGGAATCCCAATGCAATGCACTTATATAAAAATCCAACATGTCAAGATGGGCAATTATGGAGGTCATTAAACGACACATCCAACGTGTCAAAATAGAGAATTTCTAGAGCAGCTTCTCAAATCCTATGTGCCAATCAACTAGGCAAGGGCTTCAAGATTATATAGATATATAGATGTTGTTTCACCATCACTCTATTATCTATTTGTTTTATGATTTTAAACTATTTTTCAAACATTAAAATTATATAAGTTTAATAATTTCCCCTTGAGGTTTCCTTAATATATATATATTTTTAATCAAGGTGTTTGAGTTAGCTTGTGCGCACCTCAACTAATCCTCGAGGTTCATTGAACACCCACAACCTACAAGTCTAACGGGTCAAGTAAGTCACAAATGTGGTAGGTGGCCACTTTATAAGATTCAAACACAAGATATTTGGGTAACCCACCCAGATAACTAAAGTCTTGCCATCTGGCCAAAAGCAAGTGGTTATTAAAATCAGAAATAACAATTTGCCCCATTGCCATTGTTTTATTCGGATTTTCATTTAAGTGATTTGTCCATCTATAGTTAATCCGTTAAATTAAATACCTAAACCTTAAAAGAATACTAACGTTAGGGAGTAAATTGATATTTGTAACGCCCCGCTTGAGGTACGTAGTAAATTATGTTGTATGCTTGAATGTTTGTTGATGTGTTATCTTTTGAGCTTGCATGTTGTTATTTTTGGTTGGTTGGCCCTTGGTTGGATTGATGAGTTGGTTTGGTTGAGTGTTTGCCTTGATTTTGGTTGAGTCTTGGCGAATTTTGGAATTTTGGCCTTCGCCAGGGCGAAGAATAGTCTTCGTCGCGGCAACGTCGGCTCTGTAATTTTTCGCCAGGGCGACGGAAAAGCTTCGCCGCGGCGACGGGCCGCTTGAATTGTGTAGTGAAGTTTCTAGAGGATTTTTCCATAGGGGCAAAATGACCTTTCTACCCTTAATTAGCAGGAAAAGTGGGGAGTGAAATGTAAGAGAATTTCATGGAAAATGTGTTGGAGTTGGGGGTGTGAGTGTAAGGAATTAAAGCACAAAGATGAAATTTCTAAGAAAGAGCAAGGGCAAAATGGGAAGGCATGTGTTAATTGTAAGCTAATAAGGGTTTGGGTTTAGAAAACCCTTCATTCCTCTTCTCCACCGCCATTCCCATTCATCACCTCCTCTCAACTCTTCTTTCAAGATTTCAAGGATTTTAGAGAGTTTTTGAGTAGTTTGGGGTAGAAAATTAATCTAAAGCATCATAAGGTAAGGATTCTTGCTTTAGATGTGAAATTTTGCTTGTTTATGTATCTTGAAGTCTTATTGTTTTATTGTTTAAAGTTGTGGAGAAGGGACAAGTTACTAAAGGAAAGGAAAGTGCTAGTGAGATCTCTCCATTACAAGGTAAGTAAATCCAACCAAGTTGAGATTTGAGAAATCTTTTGTGTAGAGATTTCTTTATGCATGTATGTATTATGTTATGTTATTGAGAATTGAGATGGAGATGAATAATTGCTTTGTGGTTGTTAAATACACTTCAATTATGAGAAGTGTGATGTGTGATGAGAATGTAGTTTGAGATGAAATTGGAGGAGATTGAGAAATCTCTTTGGAAGTGTTATGTTATGACAAGAATTATAGCTTTGTGAGGGAGTTTCCTCCCTTTTTGGATGGTTCAAGAGAGGAGTAGAACTATAGATAAAGTAGAGTTTATGTATGCATATTAGTTGTTTGATGAAATGCCTAAGAGAATCATGAGCATGAGTAGTAAACCTTAATTCTTGCAACATTGCATGTTGGCATTTCATGAGTGCATTAGTGGAGATGAACCATCCATATGCATTAATTGGGCATTGAGAAGTGGCTTGAGAAAGAGTAGAGAACTGTGTGAATGAACTACTCTAAGAGTAGAGAGAATGAGAAGAGCACTAAAAGCGGGTTGGTGCTTTTTGATCTCCACCCGGTAGTCATTAAGGGCGGGTTGGTGCTTTGTGATCTCCAACCAGCAGTTACTAAGGGCGGGTTAGTGCTTTGTGATCTCCACCCGGTAGTCATTAAGAGCGGGTTGGTGCTTTGTGAACTCCACCCGACAGTCACGAAGAGTGGAATGGTGCTTGGTGAACTCCACCCAGCCGTGCCTCCGGTAAGATGAGGCCGTGACATCAAGTGAAAAGGAATGAGTAAACATAAGAAAGAACAAATAGAGAACGAGTAAAGTCACGAAGAGTGGGTTGGTGCTATGTGAACTCCACGCAGCCGTGCCTCCGGTAAGATGAGGCCGTGACATATAGCAGAAGTTAGTAAAAGAAAGCTGTGTGAAAGAGAAACAAAAACAGAAAAGTGTGAGGAAAGAATTAAGAGAAAGAGTTACGGGGACAGACGAGTAGAGGATTTACTTACTGAGAATTATTTTGTGCTCACCTTGTTGTTTTCTTTATGGTTGTAGGATCTTGGTGAGGATGTAGTCAGATGGGCGTCGGCAAGTGAGGAGCAATAGCTACATTGTCCACTATTTTTTAATGGCATTTTGTAAATGATACTCTCTTTTGTACAAAGAATGATCATATGTAATAAAAAGAAAATTTTGGGCCCATTTACTTTTATTATAATACATGTATTTTACTAGTATACAACAGTTATTACAATATTTACAACTTGAGGGGAGAAAATGTTATTAGAAAAAACTTTGGAGAAAATATTAACCTCAAATTATATTTGAAAAATAGTTTTAAAAATATTCAATCCATTTTAATTAATCATAGTTCTTAAACTTTCTTACATCTTTGTTTCCAGAAACAAAACACAATTTAAATTTTATGTTGAAGAAGCTTCTGATTCTTAATCTATACTAGATACTGAGAAATGTGGGTGTCCTTAATAACTAGGTGAAGTGAACTCAGACCAATCATTTATAAATCACGAACTAAAATATAAGCCCAACTAAAGCCCAAAAAATAGATAAATATAAAAACTCGAGCCGGGCCAAATAGAATTCTGGTGAATATCCGACCCAAAGCGAAAAGAGTCCTCAACGCACTTGGCTCTTGTCGTCGCTCTCTACAAAACCCTAGCTCGCTTCTCTCATCTCTCTCTCTCTTTTAACTCGCAAAACAGAAAAATGCTCACACTCATAGGTCCTTCTCTCTCTTTCTCTTTTCCAATCCAATTCTCAATATTTAATTCTTCACAAAAGAGAATTTTGAAATTTTTTGAAATTTTTTTTAGTTCGTTAGTTAGTTAGATTTGATTTGCTGTTTTGTAATGTTTGTGTGTGCAGATCTCAAATTTGAGCGGAACTTTTCTCTGTTAAGCCATGGCTCTGGTGAGGTTCTACGCGACTTTGCTCAATTTTTATGTGTTCTTTGTAAAATATAAGCTTAAAGGATTAGACTTAGATTGAAACTAGACCGAAGTGAAAGTATTTCTATTTGTTAATAATTGAGTGTAAATTGTGAAAACAGATTCATATGTGTAATGTTGTTCGTTTAATGTGTTTCATTTCATTGATTGAATGTTGGATCGGATTGGATTAAGAGTGAGTATTGAAATATATCAATGCATAGAATGATTTTATTAAGAACTGTGCGGTTAAAAGCTTTGGAGGAGACCATGTAGGCTTTGAAAATACCATTAATTGTGATTTTTGTTTTGATATTTATGCATGCAAATAGGCTTATTTTCTGATACTGTTGTATCAGGTTAGACCATGGCTAAAAAAATTGTATAGATCAATAATAATTAATTTCAAAGTAGGTAAAGTGATTTGGAAATATTTATTTGAACTATCAACCAATTATTTGTAGGTTTAGATTTTCAGAATGTGTTTTGTTCCATAGTTGCACATTGAAAAGAGAAAAGAAGCCTCATTTTTCTGTTTGATTCACTCTGCAGGTCTTGCATGGTTTGAAAGGACACAAAAGTCCATTCAAGGCACTCATTGTTGCAGAGTACAATGGTGTGCAAGTCAAATTGGTTGATAATTTTAAGTTGGGTGTCACAAATAAGAGCCCTGAGTTTCTCAAATTGAACCCAATTGGGAAGGTAATGTGTAGATTACAATGTATAGTTGCTGTAGACAATGGGTTTTGTGAATTTCCTGATTTTGTTTTATCCTTTGAGTAATGATATTTGATTTTCAGGTTCCTGTGTTGGAGACTCCTGATGGTCCTGTATTTGAGAGCAATGCCATAGCACGTTATGGTTAGACCTCTCTCATTCACTCCTTTTCTGTTTCTCTGCTGTAATGCCTGTAATGCATATTCTATTGCTATTGCAAAATTTAGTTTTCTGACTTTAGATCTGTGTTGTACTTGTTTTTATAGATGAAGTGAAATCTCATTTTTATTTCTAGGATTGACTCTTTTTGTTTTTGCTCTTTGACTTGATTTGTTTTTCAATAGGTCTACCCAAGTTCCATTTCTATTGAAGGAACATTGGGAAATTTCAGACTTCGTGATATGTCTCTTGGTGCATATCACTGTTGGGGTTGGCTTTGTGATATACACAATCCTGGGGTTGAATCCCTTATCAAGGTAAATTTGTCAATTTTTTGATGGCCAGTTGATGTGGGAGGATTAAAGATTTTATTAAACTATTTGAGCTTTGCCGTGCTGATGCAGTTTTGAACAAATTGAACTCTAGCTTTATTATAGGGACATTCAATTATCGAGTTTGAACTCAAACAATGTAGTGTTTGTCTTGATGCTTGTTGATGAGCAACCAATGGGAAAGGTTTACCGTAGGAAGAAGTGGGGTAAGAAGCAGGGGAATAATTGACAATTAGGAGGTTAGAAGAATTTGTTATGAACGGACAGGTGGCCTGAGGAGATTGGAGAGAGGAGAAATTCTGTTAGGAGTAAACGAGGGTGCCGGGGAGGGAATAAAAGGGGAAGAAGGGAAAAGGGAGAGGCATTGAAGAAGTTGATTAAGAATGGGAAGGGGAGGTTACTGACCCTCGAAGTCAGTATTATCGTTTTGTTTTCTCTTTTATACTTAGCTTATTTGTTGGTTTCTCAATTGTGGAATATTGTAACAGGGTCTGGATATATTTTCGGATGTACTGTTTTGCTGCTGTTAATATAGAGATTCCTTGTTTTGATTGTGATTTGGATTGGAACTATAGCTAGATTGTTGTGTATTTGATAAGTTGCAGGTCAGGATCTCATCAAGTGGTATTAGAGCACTGAGTTCTGGGTTATGGTCTTGACAAGAATGGAGTCTAGAATTGATAACGTGGAAAAAGAAGTTACGAAGTTAGGAGTTGAGATGGGTACCATTCGAGAATGTTTGGTTGAGATACAATCATGGATGCGAAGAAAGGACGAGGAAGAAGCAGGGAGAACTGAGATGCGTTTATCGGAGAATCTTCGGTCCTAGCAGGAAGAAAATACAAATGGAGCAAGTGGGTCTGGCAACAGTAACCAAAACCATAATGAAGTGACAGGAAGAAAGTTGGAAATGTCGATATTTTCCTGTGAAGATCCTTACAGATGGATCTTTACAGTAAAGCGCTACTTCCACCTCAATGGAATTACTAAGGAAGGAAAATTGACAGCAGCAGTTGTCTGTATGGAGGGTGAAGCTATTAATTGGTTCCAGTGGATGGAATCCAGAGCTCCGGCAAGTTCATGGGCTATGTTTAAACTGGCACTACTTCAAAGATTTATTAGGTCTCAAGAGCTCAACCCGTATGAGTCATTAATGGCGTGAAGTAGACTGGTTCAGTTATGGAGTTTTGACGTCAATTTGAAGCTGTCGCGGCACTGCTGGTAGGGGAGAAGGAAGAGATACTGCAAGCAGCATTTATCAATGGGTTAAAAATTAAACTAAGGGCTAAAGTCCGTTTAGCCCAGCCCACAACATTAATGCAAATAATAGACCTAGCCCAACGAATTGAAGAAAGGAATCAAGCAATAGAGGAGGCCCAAATGGGAACAATTAAACCCATATGCATTATGGGGCTTGGAGCTTCAAATGGACTTAGACCCAGACCCACGACCCGAGTGGATAGCCCTAACTTGACCCGATTTGAAAGTAGCTCAAACCCAAAATTCCCTAACATGAACAGATTCGAAAATCACCTAAACCCAAAATTCCCTAACACGTCTGAATCCTTAAAATCACACCAATCTTCCAACTTCATTCGACGCTCACTGGAAACCTCAGTACAAGGCTCATCGGCGCAGTTCCCCAGTCGCAACTTCAACCCATCGTCTTTTCACCCCTATGAACGACCTAACTTCCAGAGAAGAGACTTCCCATTTCAAAAAATGATAGACGCAGAGATCCAAAGGAAAAAAGAGAAAGGTCTTTGCTTTAGATGTGATGGTAAGTTTTCGTTTGGGCACAAATGTGGTGAGAAGCAATTTCAAATCATTTTAGTGGATGAAGAGGAGGATGATTCAGACCCGATTGGTGGTGGGGAGTCTGTGGAATCTGAAATGGAGCAACGGCAGGAACAAGTTGAGCTTTCTCTGAGCTTGGTGGTGGGGATTCATGGCCCAAAAACAATGAAACTCAAGGGAAGAATCCAAGGTAAGGAACTAATTGTGTTGATTGATAGTGGGGCTTCCCACAATTTTATTAGTTCAAAGGTGATTGCAGGCTTGGGAATTTCTGTGATGGGAACTCAATCTTTTGGGGTCAAAGTAGGTGATGGTTATAGCGTGAGATGTGAAGGGGAATGTAGAAATGTTTGTATGGAGCTACAAGGGATAACGATTATTCATAATTTTTTTTCCATTTGATATGAGTAGTGTAGATGTTGTTCTGGGAATCGCATGGTTGGAAACGTTAGGGGAGACCACCACAGATTGGAGGAAGCAGATCATGAGATTTAAGCTGGACGATCAGATTGTATGTCTTCGTGGGGACCCATCTCTGAATAAGACCATGGTTTCGCTCAAGGCTATGATCAAGGCATTACGGAGTGAGGGACAAGGGTGTTTGATAGAGTTCGGTCAGATTCAAAAACAGTGTGATGACAGTGGGGATGTGGATGATCAGGTGCTGGAGGTGTTACAGATATTTAGTCGGGTGTTCGAGCCACTTTTGGGGTTACCACCTGTCGGGTCCAGAGACCATGCCATTTAGTTAGTTCCAGGGACTCAACCACCAAACTTGCGGTCGTATCGGTACCCTTACTATCAAAAGAACGAAATCGAACGTCTTGTCAAGGAAATGTTAGCGTCAGGAATTATTAAACCCAGTATCAACCCCTTCTCGAGCCCGGTTTTGTTGGTTAAAAAAAAGATGGTGGGTGGAGATTCTGTGTGGATTATAGGGCAGTTAACCAGGTGACCATTCCGGACAAGTTCCCCATTCCAGCCATTGATGAATTATTTGATGAATTGGCAGGCGCGACAGTGTTTTCGAAACTTGATTTGAAGTCCGGTTATCACCAAATCTGAGTGAAACTAGAGGATACACACAAAAATGTATTCAAGACACATGAGGGGCACTATGAGTTTGTGGTAATGCCATTCGGCCTCACCAATGCACTAGCTACTTTCCAAGCAGTGATGAATGACGTGTTCAAACCGTATTTACGAAAATTTCTGCTGGTTTTCTTTGATGATATACTCATATATAGTAAAGAGATGGGCGACCATGTGAAGCACCTCAGCCTTACTCTGCAGATCCTCTTAGACAATCAATTGGTGGTCAATAAAAAAAAAAAATGTAAGTTTGGGCAGTCACAGTTGGAATACTTGGGGCATGTGGTCTCAGCTCAGGGTGTCTCGGTTGATCCTTCTAAGATTGAGAGTATCATCAAATGGCCGGAACCAAGAGACATCAGGGCACTCAGAGGGTTTTTGGGATTGACGGGGTATTACCATCGATTCGTTCAAGATTACGAAAAAATTACCCTGCCACTCACTGCCCTATTAAAGAAAGATTCGTTTGTGTGGAATACAGCAGCTCAAGGGGCTTTTGAGGAATTAAAATGAGTCATGACCAGTGTTCTTGTTCTTCGGATGCCTAACTTTACGCAAGAATTTGTCCTGGAGACCAACGCTTCCGGAAGTGGATTAGGGGCTGTGCTGATGCAAGAAGGACATCCGATTGCTTTCCTTAGCAAAGGTTTGTTTTTAAACTCTAAGTTGAAGTCAGTTTATGAAAGGGAATTAATGGCGATTGTACTGGCTGTGCAAAAGTGGCGGCATTACTTGTTGGGTGGATGTTTTATGATTCGGACGGACCAGCGTAGTCTTTACTTCCTCACTAAGCAAAAATTACTGAGTGAAAATCAGCAATAATGGGTTATCAAATTGTTGGGGTTAGACTTCATCATTCAGTATAAACCAGGCGCTCAGAACAAGGCAGCAAATGCCCTTTCGCGGACTGAGTGAAAATCAGCAACAATGGGTTATCAAATTGTTGGGGTTAGACTTCATCATTCAGTATAAACCAGGCGCTCAGAACAAGGTAGCAAATGCCCTTTCGCGGATGCCAGACACGGTAGACCTTCATGCTGTTTTTGTGAGTTACTTTTCGGGAATGGAGGGTTTGGAAGATGCCATTTAAGGTGATGATAAGTTACGGGGTATAATACAGCAGCTCCTAATAGACCCCAATAGTCATCATCCTTTTAGGTTACTGGGCTGCCATCTGCTGTACCATAACAGATTGGTACTGCCGAAATCTGGACCTCACATCCAGAAAATTTTACAAGAATTTCATGCATCGCCCATCGGGGGCCATTCGGGATTCTTCCGGACATATAAGCGGCTAAAAAGTGTGGTATTTTGGGAAGGAATGAAGCATGATATCAAAGAATTTGTGGCCGCTTGCCTGGTTTGCCAACAAAATAAGTTTGATGGCATGAGTCCAGCGGGTTTGCTTCAGCCACTGCCGATTCCTAACCAAGTGTGGGAAGACATATCTATGGATTTCATCATGGGGCTCCCGAAAGCTAATGGGGTTGATACCATTTTGGTCGTAGTGGATTGTTTGACTATATTTAGTCACTTTTTAACCCTCAAACATCCTTACACAGCCAAGATAGTCGCTGATTTGTTTATCAAAGAGGTGGTTCGCCTACATGGGTTTCCTCGTGCCATTGTCTCCAATCGAGATAGATTCTTCATGAGCAACATTTGGAGTGAACTGTTTAAACAATCAGGGACCCAATTACACATGAGTTCGGCATACCACCCATAGACAGACGGTCCGACAAAGGTAGTAAACCGTTGCTTGGAAACGTATCTCAAATGTTTTGTCAATGGTCAACCCCGATCATGGCCAAAATGGGTTCCATGGGCAGAATTTTGGTTCAACACTACGTATAATCGCTCCACCGGCATGTGTCCTTTTAAGGCTCTCTATGGCCGAGAAGCCCCAACAGTGTTGCGTTATTCAGACCACACTTCCATTGTCAACGAAGTTGACTAGCAACTACAGCAGCGTAACCAGGTTCTTGACGAGTTAAAAGACCATCTCGTCAAGGCCCAACATCGCATGAAGACTGCCGCAGACATTCATCATTGAGAAGTTACATTTGAGGTAGGGGAATCTGTGTATTTAAAGTTATAGCCATACCGATTACGGTCCCTAGCCCGTGAGAAGCTCAATCCGCGGTTTTATGGTCCATTTGTCATCATAGAAAAAATTGGGGCAGTCGCATATAGGCTGGCACTCCCATCCTCAGCATGTATTCATGATGTCTTTCATGTTTCGCAACTAAAAAAGGCTACGTTCCCTATAACCAATAGCCAGCCTTTGCTAGCAGGCCTCAATGAAGACCTCATTCTACAACTTGAACCTGAAGCTGTTCTCCAGAAAAGGAAACTCCTAAATGGACAGTGGGAGGTGCTGATTCAATGGAAAGGTTTACCTTCCTTTGAAAACACTTGGGAAGATTTTGAAACTATTCTCAACCAGTTTCCTTCCTTCCACATTGAGGACAAGGTGGTTCTACTTGGGGAGGGTAATGATGAGCAACCAAGGGGAAAGGTTTACCGTAGGAAGAAGTAGGGTAAGAAGTAGGGGAATAATTGACAATTAGGAGGTTAGAAGAATTTCTTATGAAGGGACAGGTGGCCTGGGGAGATTGGAGAGAGGAGAAATTCTGTTAGAAGTAAATGTAGGTGCCAGGAGGGAATAAGAGGGGAAGAGGGGAAAAGGGAGAAGCATTGAAGAAGTTGATTAAGAATGGGAAGGGGAGGTTACTGACCCTTGAAGTCAGTATTATCATTTTGTTTTCTCTTTTATACTTAGCTTATTTACTGGATTCTCAATTGTGGAATATTGTAACAGGGTCTGGATATATTTTCGGATGTACTGTTTTGCTGCTGTTAATATAGAGATTCCTTGTTTTGATTGTGATTTGGATTGGAACTGTAGCTAGATTGTTGTGTATTTGATAAGTTGCAGGTCAGGATCTCATCACTTGTTAAGAATATCAAGTTATATACTCCATCCTTCTAAAATTGTTTGACCCTTAGAGAAATATAACTTTCTAAGGGAATTCATATATTGCGTTTCCGCAGATCCTTCTGAAATTGTTTTACCCTTTTAGAAATATAATTTTCTAAGACAATTCATATATTGCATTTCCGCAGATCTTAATTGGTGTTGATTTTTGCCATTAGATGAATGTTTTGTAAATTAAAAAAAAAAAAAAAAGACAGTGAGGCAAATTTAGTATACATATAAGATATCATGCTTTGACTTCAAAAGTGAGTAAACAATTTGGAACCGGGGGAGTGTACATATGTATATACACACATATTTTAATAATATTATACATAATATTTGTAGATGAAATAATTATGTTTTATTTATGGATGCTTGGGTTTACGTTTGAAGTTTACTTACATTATTTCAATACAAGCTTGATAATAATTTTTGATGCTCTATTGAACTTGATACGCTTGGGCTCGACTTGTTTGAATCATTAGATGCAAACTTCTTATATCTTATATAGTTATTTGCCTTTCTATTGTACTTTGACATGTCCTATATCTCTTTACTTTTTCTTTCAGTTCAAATTTGACTCTTATAATGTTGGAGATGACGATTATGACGGATATGACTACAGCTTGTCTGGTCGGCTTTCAGGTGTTCGCATTGTTTTCCTCTATAGGTTTGTCCAAGAGGTATGGAAGCAGACAACTTGTTAATATTTTAACTAGCATCAAAGAAAAATCTATGCTACTCTGTTGGGTCGTGGGGAATGGAGAGAGAGAGAGAGAGAGAGCTGCTGTTAGGCTTTTTGAATAACAGTCAACTATCTAAACAACATGGTTAATAGTTTATGTTTTCTAATTATTTTAATTCTCTAATGATTGCTCAACTGATATATGCAGTTTGAGTTGTTTCTTATTTTTAAATGGTTTCATGTAATTTTAAGATTTGGTGTTTTGACTGTTGGAGCTTAAATACTACTGATTACTTTTCTTGTATCTTTTGTTTACTTAAAACTGAGTTTATGACTAACTTGGTTGAAACATACTTCTCCAGATATCTGCTCACTTCATGGAACTTGCTACCCCACATTCTGAAGAAGTTATAAAACTTGTTGATAAAGTTGGAGGCTTTGAGTGGCTAATTCAAAATTATGAGATGGATGGAGCTACTGCATTGAAGCTGGACCTCTCGCTTGACACTCCTATAATTATTGTTCCTAGGAATTCAGTGAGCAAAGAGTTAGTGCATTTGCCCTCTCATTCTTATTATATGATGCAATTCTTTTTTTTTTTTTTTTTTTTATAAATAAGAAACTAAAAATTATAGATGATTCCTATTTCATTGTCTTAGAATTTCACAGTTTCACTTCTTAGCAATAACTGTTCCTACAGATCTTGCAGATAAAGACATTTTTATGTCTTGAAAATTTGAAACTTCCAAAGAAGCTTTACTTGATTTTATTAACTTCAAGCTAATTTCTTCTTGTTTACTGTATAATAACCTCTTCTATCTTGTGTCAAGTAAATAATTAGATACAAAGTAATAATTGGAATTTGCAGCAAACTTTAATGGATGTGTATATCTGATATGGATATAAATAATTCGCATGTTTTTTTACATCTGCTTTTACTTCTTGCACTCTATTGTAGAAAACCTTCTTATCTAATATCCGGTTTCCTCCATTGATTGGTGTTCATTATTTTCCCCTGGTCAAGTAACAATCCTCCCTCTAATTCAATGTAATGATGATTGGTCTTCCTTTCTTCAAAACAAATAGGTTCATTTATTTGACCTCAGTGGTAGGCTCCTGATACGACCCCTACTACTCGCGTTTACAAAAGGGACAAGAAGGCCAGTCAGCGGGTGCGCGCAATGGGGAGTTAGTTATCCACGTGGCAGGAAACATGCTTTGGGCGTGACGTTGCAGATATAAATTGGGGAATTTCAATTGTAAAAGCATGTCAATATTTGAATATGATTTTGGGAGGAACTAGCCCCTCGAAGAGCTAGATATCGTTGTGTTTACCATACTGGGTTTTTATACCTTTTCTTTACTGTAATTTATGTTCTAGTCAAGCAATCAATACAACAATATTTCTATAAGCATTGTTATATTTCTTTTCTGTTTGGAGTTTGAACATTGTGGTTGAGTGCCGAATTACAATCCATTGAGGGTGTTGCGTTAAGGGCCCAGGTTCTTAACAAATTGGTATCAGAGCAGGTGGGTTATGGTGAATAGAAGAATGGAGGTAAGAATGGAAGGGATCGAGAGAGAAGTGGGGAGTGTTAAGGAAGATATCAGTGGAGTTAAGGAGGACGTCGGTAACATCAAGGAATACCTACTGGAGTTGAGGGAATGGATTAGGATGAAGGACGAGAAAGAGGGAAGTGTGAACCCAGGAAAAGAGAAGGGAGAGTTGTCCGAGATCTAAGCAAATCGCGACGATCGTAAACTGAGTTCATCAAAATCAAACGAGGGAGGTGGAGGGGAAGATCGGAGAGTGAGGAAATTGGAACTACCTGTGTTTAACGGAGAGGATCCTCATGGGTGGATCTTCAGAGGCGATAGGTATTTTCAGATCAACAAGTTTGATGAAGGGGAAAAACTAGAAGCCGCGGCAGTGTGCATGGAGGGGTGCCCCTTGAACTGGTTCCAATGGGTGGATTCTCGGGTTCCGTTTATAGACTAGTGCACCTACAAGAAAGCGCTGATTAAGCAATTTTGACCCTCGTACAAGGGGTCAGCTTTTGAATCATTGGTGACGTTGAAACAAACCACCACCGTGACCGACTACCTAGTTGCACCCATGCAGCAGGTTTAAGAAGAGCTCTTAATGGGCACTTTTACCAGTGGGCTGAAGGAAGAGATACGGGCTGAATTGAGGTTAGCCAAGCCCAAAAACCTTTTTGAACTAATGGACCAAGCCCATAGGATTGAGGAAAGGGGTTGGGTGTTAGACAAAAATAAATGGAAAGTGGGCCGAGCCCAATGGACCAATAAGGGAGGGGAATACACTAGATTCACATCAGGCCCAGAACCACTTAAAATTGGGTGGGTACCCAACTCCTTCAAACCTCCAGATTGCATCCTACCATTTCAAATGAAAAATGGAAAAGAGGAGAGGGGGCATGAGTTAACGGCGACGATCTCCAGAGACAACCATTTTCGGCGACTTACCGATGCAGAGCTACAGTACAAGAGGGAAAGAGGGCTTTGTTACAAGTGCGATGAGAAGTTCGGGCCACCTCACCGATGCAAAAATCGCACCCTCCAGGTTTTGTTAGTCATGGATGCAGAGGAAGAACAAAGGGAAGCTGAAACAATGGTGATAAGTGAAGAAGAAAGTCATACCGAAGAAGATCTGGTAGCTCTATCTATGCACTCTATAGTGGGTTTGACGTCATCCACCACTCTGAAGCTTCGGGGAGATTTGCAAGGCTCTGAAGTCATCGTGATGGTAGACAGCGGGGCTTCACACAACTTCATCTCTCACGATCTAGTTCGACAGCTGGGTTTAAGGGTACAAGAAACAAGGGCTTTTGGTGTTATGGTTGGGAATGGGTATACAATGTAGAGTATAAGGGTGTGTAAGGGGTTAGAGTTAGTCATGCCAAGACTTACAGTGGTACAGGATTTTTTTCCTTTTGATTTGGGAGGGGCTGACGTTGTACTCGGGGTTACTTGGTTAAGTACGTTTGGCGATGTTTGTGCAAATTGGAAGTGCCTTCATCCTTCGTCCTGCCTTCAACCCCGCATCGCCCCTTCCGATGAATTAGAGCTGATGGTCTAGCCTACTGCCATATGTTCTGTTCGAACCTTGCTGGATGGCTCTCGCGAGGTCTTAATCCACTGGAAGGATTTACCTTCTCATGAGGCCACATGGGAATCCTTTGACATTATTGATCGGCAGTTCCCTCACTTCCACCTTGAGGACAAGGTGAGTCTTTTTGGGGAGTTAGTTATCCACGTGGCAGGAAACATGCTTTGGGCGTGACGTTGCAGATATAAATTGGGGAATTTCAATTGTAAAAGCATGTCAATATTTGAGTATGAATTTGGGAGGAACTAGCCCCTCGAAGAGCTAGATATCGTTGTGTTTACCATACTGGGTTTTTATACCTTTTCTTTACTGTAATTTATGTTCCAGTCAAGCAATCAATACAGCAATATTTCTATAAGCATTGTTAAATTTCTTTTCTGTTTGGAGTTTGAACATTGTGGTTGAGTGCCGAATTACAATCCATTGAGGGTGTTGCGTTG
Organism: Pistacia atlantica; assembly: GCA_026229545.1. Taxonomy (NCBI): domain Eukaryota; kingdom Viridiplantae; phylum Streptophyta; class Magnoliopsida; order Sapindales; family Anacardiaceae; genus Pistacia; species Pistacia atlantica. The sequence goes on from JAPEIT010000014.1 coordinate 48,784, forward strand.
AGGGCCCAGGTTCTCAACAGCTTCATTTGTTATATATATGAGTTAACTAAGGGTGTTCCCATCTTTTTGAAAATAGAGAAGGGTTCTTTTTCTTAGTGTTGTTTTTAGAGAGGCTTTTATTTAACTGCTTCGAGGCTGTTAAATCCTTGCATCTTTCTGTTCAGTTTTTCTACCCCTAAAAAGTTGTTAGATTTGTTGTTTCCTTAACTGGAATTAATTTGTGCATCTGATTTAAACTTGAAAAATTGTAATTGCCTTTTTTATGCTTTGATTGTTCATGCAGTTTCATTCAACTTGATTTGGGCCACCTAAAGGTGACAAATGAAATAAATTGGCATGGAAGCTCAGAGAAGGATCCTTCAGCTGTCCATATTGATGTTCTTCATGCTGGGGTAGATCTTTCCAGGACTTTTTTTGGAATTTCATTATTCTAATTAAGAATTCTAGTTGACTTCAGGTTATATTTACAGATTATGGGGATCAACATGTCTGTAGGAATCAATGGTTCTGTCGGTAAACCAATGATACAGGATGGGCAAGGACTTGATATTTATGTTCGTCGGAGTTTGAGGGATGTTTTTAGGAAAGTCCCAACAGTTTCTGTTGAAGTTAAGGTATTTTATGTGATTGAAAATTTTTGCAATCTGTAATTATATACTTCTGAATTTCAAATTGAAGGAATTTTAATCGCACCTTTGGTGGGTGGTGCTGATGTTTGTGATGGTTGTGTGCTTGAAAATTAGGAGCTGCATGATGGTCTTATTACATATGAATGAACTTTATTGTTCCTTCCTTTGTCCGTAGTAATTTTAATTTTTTTTGGACTAGAGTCTAGACAGTTTTCTTTTCTAATTTAGAAAGATTTGGTTTGCTTAATTGTTTTGGGCTTTCTTTTGAGCAGGTGGGTTCATTGCATGGTGTGATGTCTCATAAAGAATATGATGTTATTTTAAATTGTACATTTATGAATTTAAATGAAGCACCCAATCTTCTTCCAAGTTTTCGTGGCAGCAAGTCTGATTCCAATGACACAATGCGCTTGTTGGTCCATAAGTTCAATTTGAATAGTCAGATGCTACTGTCCCATAGTGTTACCATAATAGCAGTTGAAGTTGACTATGCCCTCTTGGAGCTGTGCATTGGCATTACTGAGGAGTCAGCTTTAGCTCACGTTGCTGTGAGTATCTTTGTTTGTTCTAGCTCAGTTGTTATTGCTTTTGGTCAATCTTACGATTTAAATCACAACTAACTAGCTTATTTTTGGTCACTATTACATATTTAAATTACAAATAACTAGCTTATTTAATTTGCTTTTTATTTCAAATAATTTTTCTTCTTAAATGAGAATGACACTGTTTATTTAAAGTATTATGTGGGTTTACTTATATTTTTATCTCTTAACTCTTTCAGCTGGAAGGACTTTGGGTGTCATATCGGATGACTTCATCATCTGGAATAGATCTCTATGTTACAATTCCTAAGTTTTCAATCATGGACATTCGCCCTAGTACAAAACCTGAAATGCGTCTGATGCTTGGATCATCCACTGATGCTTCCAAACAACTTTCTAGCGGAAAATCACCCCTTTTCTGAAATGAGGGAAGTTTTAAGAGACCAAATTCTGAAGTTGGCCTGGACATAGATGTACCTGTTTCGACAATGTTCTTGATGGACTACAGATGGCGAGCATCCTCTCAGTCATATGTGGTTTGGGTTCAGAAGCCTCGTGTCCTGGTTGTTCCAGATTTCCTACTCGCTATTGGTGAGTTTTTTGTGCCAGCTTTGGGAGCAATAATTGGAAGAGATGAAAAAATGGATCCTAAGAATGACCCTATAAGTAGAAACAATAGCATAGTGCTCTCTGGACCCGTTTACACGCAGAGTGAAGATGTGGTGCATTTGTCTCCTGGTAGACAGTTAATCGCTGATGCTGTTGGTGTGGATGAATATACATATGATGGTTGTGGAAAGATTATCTGTTTAAGTGAAGAGAAACATATGAAGGATTTCCAGTTAGCAAAATATTGACCAATTATAATCATTGGACGTGGCAAGAGATTGGGGTTTGTAAATGTCAAAATTGAGGCACGCATTCGTTCTTCTTTCTGAGTTTGTTTATATTGTTTCTTGCTGTTGGCTTATATCTTTATAAATTGTTTGGACAATATCTTCGTCTGCTCTTATCTTCACCCATATATTCTAGATTTTTTTTTTTTTTTCCAAAACAAGATCACCTATTTTTTATCCATACTTAAACTGGCATTAGCCACATTTCCTTAGGTTCTAGTTGTACTTTCTCGCTATCTAACTGTTTGTATTTTTATTTGTGATATTTTTCTGTCAGAATGGTTCCCTTATAAGGAAGTATACCTACTTGAGTAATGATAGCAGCTACTCGGTTGCAGTAGAAAATGGTGTTGACATCTTGGTTCTGGATAATTTGTCATCTGATGATGACAAGAAGGATCTGGATCACATGCATGAATTTTCTGATACCTCTAATGTGTCTTCACATCCCCAAAGTGTTAGGAAAAGAGTGTATTTGTAAGTTTTGAGAACTGAACTGAGTTAGTTTGTAATATTAGAAATCTCCTATACGGTGCATTTTGAGCACTCTAACTACAAAAGTGTTTCTCTCCTATAAAAAACTTTTCACTTAATAAAAATTCCCAGTTTTTTCGTGTTTATGTCTGATACTTTCCTCTCTACTTTTCCTTAATTTGTTTCTTTAATTCAAGAAAAATCTTCATGGTATCAGAGCTGTAGACCAACGTCCATGGCTAATCCGAGTCCTAAACTGTCAAATTCAACTCCAAGACCAGAGATTGAACAAGATCAGAGCACAAACGTACTGAGTTCAGCTCTTCACTCAACACTTCCGACGAGCTCAGTGAAGATATCAGAGAAGAATTATAGCTACTGGCGATCGCAAATTCTTCCAGCATTGATATCTCACGATCTTGATGGATTTGTTACTTGTGAGAATCTATGTCCTCCTATGTTTCATTTTGATAAATCAGGAGAATCAAATGAGTTGACTAAGAAACCAAACCCTAGGTATTTCATTTGGAAAAAGACAGACCAATTCCTAGTAAGCTGGCTGTTCTCGGCTATATCAGAGTCCATGTTTAGACATGTTGCTAAGTGTACTAGTGCCTATGAGATCTGGAATACCTTAGAACTTCATTTTCAGTCTTTCTCAAAAGCAAGTACATTGCACTTAAGAAATCTATTACAGACTACTAAGAAAGAGTCTTTGAGTATTAATAACTATATTTTGAAGATGAAAGAATTAGGTGATGAGCTAACAACAAGTGGAGTCAAAATTGGTGATGAAGAGTTGCTGTTGTACATATTAGATGGTCTAGGTCATGAATACGATGCTATGGTTGCAAATTTGACATTTAATAGTAGTACCGCAACTCTTCAAGAAGCTCAATTTGTGTTACATAAGCATGAAATGAGACTTGAAAGACAGAACAATGCTCTGTTAAGCTTTCAGAACAGTTAAGGTCTGCTCTAATAGCTACTAAACAAGGACCTATTGACTCTGTAACTTCACAAAATTCAGCAGCTGGTTTTCAACATGCCTCACATATGTTGAAACCAGGAGTACTAAATAGTCAGTACAAAATGTCTTAGCCAATGTACCTTCACAAGCTATCTTTGGGGCTTTTGATCTTGGTAATGCTGGATATTCAGAAAGTGGTACTAACAGGTTGTCTTATCCAAATGTTTCTCAGTTTATTCCTACTGGTTTTAATCAATTTAATAACAATATGATGAGAGGAAGAGGGAGAGGCCGAGGCTACTTCAAGCCTAAATTGATCTGTCAGGTTTGTGGCAAGATAGGTCACTCTGCCCTGCAATGCTACCATAGATTTGATCAAGATTTTCAGGGTTTCAACTACAATCACTCAGTTCAGGCCTCTACTTATAATCCTTCTGTTTCCTCTCAAACTAACCTTGCTGGTGTTCCTGATGGCTTTGTTCAGGCATTGTTTGCTGGTTAGTTTGTTCCTAACACTGGCTTGCATCCCAATAATGGCTTCCATAACTCAGTGCTGGGCTTACATGATTACTCAGCTACCGTAGGATCACAGATGCCTCAATATCCTACTGCAAACTTTCAAACTCCTGATTATAGACATAGAATGAGTCCACAACCTCAACCTACCACTGTAGGAGTAGTTGGAGCTAATCCTACCAAGGCTGAAACTGGAATACTGTCATCCTCAGGCACTTCCTACCAAGCTGTAGCTACTCCACAAACTGTACATGATCAGTCTTGGTATATGGATTCTGGAGCATCTAACCACATGACAATAGATGCTTCCAATCTGATGCACAAGTCTAGTTATCCAGGGAACTCTAAAGTTCAAGTTGGCAATGGGGATGCTATTCCTATCACTCACACAGGTATGTTACTTGTTCCTTCACATGCCTCACATAGAATACTTCAACTTAAGAATATTTTATGTGTTTCGAAAATTGCAAAGAATCTAGTTAGTATTTCTCAAATTACCAAGGATAATAATGTCATAGTTGAATTTCATTTTGATCATTGCTTGGTAAAGGATAAGAGTAGCAAAGCTGTCTTGTTGCAAGGCTCAGTGAAAGGTGGCCTGTATCAACTGGAATTATCAAGCAATGTCTCTCCTTATGCATCATCCATTCCTTCTGCTTCACATCATGTAACTGGGAATGTGGTTCATGAAGCTAATGTTTCTACTTCAGATATATTACTAATGTTGTTCATGGGAATTTTGATGTTAAGACTAATAATGTACCTTCAGAGTCTGCATTGTTGTGGCATGCCCGATTAGGACATCCAAATGCTAAAACTCTTCAGTATGTTTTGAATAAGTTGCATGTAAAACAATCTGCTGCTAGTAATAAAATTTCCTTTTGTGAGGCTTGTCAATTTGGAAAATTGAAGCAATATAGTTTTCCTATTTCATCCTCAAGAGCCAGTTGTCCATTAGAATTGATGCATTCTGATCTATGGGGACCAGCCCCTGTTATGTCTAGAGAAGGGTATAGATACTATGTGATTTTTGTTGATGATTTTAGTAGATACACATGGATATATCCTTTGAAACTCAAGTCTGAAGCATATACTATTTTTGTGCAATTTCTTAAGTTTGTGGAAAGACAATTGGATATCAAATTAAAGTGCTTGCAAACTGATTGGGGTTGAGAGTTTAGGTCCTTTTCAAGTTATCTTCAGGAAAATGGAATCATGTTTAGACATCCTTGTCCCTACCTTCACCAACAAAATGGAAGACTAGAGCGAAAACATAGGTCCATCACAGAATATGGGTTGTCACTATTAGCTCATGTCACTATGCCTTTAAATTTTTGGTGGTCAGCTTTTAGCACAACAACCTTTCTCCTGAATAGGTTACCTTCAGCACCTCTTGAGTTTGAGTCACCATATTACACTTTGTTTCATAAAGAGCCTAAGTATACTGATTTTAAAGTATTTGGATGTAGTTGTTATCCATATCTCAGGCCATATCAAAGACATAAACTGTCATATCATACAGAAAAGTGTATTTTTCTGGGATACAGTCTTTCCCATAAAGGTTATTTGTGCCTAGCATCTTGTGGTCGATTATATATTGTTCAGCAGGTGAAATTTAATGAAACAAATTTTCCATTCAAGAATGAATCTGAAAATTCTACAAATAATAGTGACAATTCTGTTCAGTCTTCTCTTGATAAATCCTGGTGCATTCCTACCTCGGTATTATCTTCAAGAATTGATCCTGGCACAACAGTATTATCTTCAAGAATTGATCTTAGCACAGCCTCATTTGAGCTCACATTGAATGATACTCCTAACTTACCATCAGCAAGAGTAGCACACAACCTTAGTCCAACCAATGTAGTCCCACACACTGATATTCAGGCCTCAAATAGATCTACATCTAGCTCCTCTACTCACACTCTATCCAGCTTTCCTGATGAGTTCACTAATCAAGAATGTGACCATCCTATCACCTCTATTGATCCTGATAGTCACCAGGAAGTTTTACTACCTTGTACAACCCAACAATCCACAAATACTCACCCTATGATTACTAAAGCTAAGGCTGGTTACTCTGCAAAAGCTAAAGTTGATCCTGATTTTACTTATCAGGCTTTATTGACCACGAATACCATTCTTAGTGAACCAAAAATCAGAATCAAGCTCTACTTATACCCCGAATGGAAGCAAAGGCTATGGAGAGTGAATACCAAGCTCTTTTGAAGAATCAGACTTGGGAATTAGTACCTTATGAAGAAGGTATGCATATAGTTGGAAGTAAATGGGTTTCCAGGACTACGTTAAAGTCAGATGGGACTCTACAAAAATACAAAGCCAGGCTTGTAGCCAAAGACTTTCAACAGACACCTGGATTGGACTACTTTGACACTTTTTCTCGAGTTGTGAAGGCTGCAACAATTCAAATTATGATTTCTTTGGCAGTCCATCAAAGGTTGGCAAATTCAGCAACTTGATGTAAATAACGCATTCTTGAATGGAGAGCTATCAGAGAAAGTTTTTATGTTGCCCCCTGAAGGTTTCCCTCCTACCTCTTCTTCTTTTAATTCAAGGCTGGTGTGCAAATTACATAAGGCTCTCTATGGTCTTAAGCAAGCTCCAAGAGCTTGGTTCGATAAACTGAAAAATGCATTATTAGAATGGGGATTTGTTAACACTACCGCAGATATTAGTTTTTTCTTTTACAAGAGAGAATTCCAAGTGATGTATCTTCTAGTATATGTGGATGACATCTTGGTGACAGGAAATGCTAGTCATCTTATTTCACAGCTTATAGCTGATCTTAACAGCAAGTTTGCTCTAAAAACTTTGGGAGAAGTTCAGTATTTTCTTGGTTTTGAGGTTAAAAGAAATTCTTCTGGTTTACTGCTTACACAAACCAAGTATGCCCAGGAGCTTTTGTGTAAAGCTGGTATGGAGGATTCTAAACCATGTTCTACCCTTATGGCCACTGGTTTAAAACTTGGAAAAGAAAACAGTGAGCAATTTAATCAGCCTTCTCTTTACATGAGTATCATTGGGGGATTACAATATTTGACTTTGTCTAGACCTGATTTGGCTTTCTTAGTGAATAAACTAAGTCAATTCTTGCAGAATCCTACTACAACTCACTGGACAGCCTGCAAAAGAGTGTTGCGGTATGTTAAAGGTACTTTATCCCATGGGATTCTCTTCACAAAAAGGAAACCATTTACTCTAGAAGCCTTTGTTGATGCTGACTGGGCAGGAGACACAATTGACAGAAAATCCACTAGTGCTTGTAGCGTTTTTCTTGGTGGTAATCTAATCCAATGGGCTTCAAGGAAACAAAAGGTTGTTTCTTTGTCATCAACAGAGGCAGAGTATAGGTCTCTTAGCCAAGCTACAACTGAAGTAGTTTGGGTCCAGAATTTGTTTAAAGAACTTGATATTCACATTAAAAACAACTTTGTTATCTGGTGTGATAACATGAGTGCTGGTGCTTTGTCCTCAAACCCTGTTTTCCATGCAAGGACAAAGCACATTGAGATTGATGTCCATTATGTGAGGGAACTTGTTGCAAATAAAACATTAAATGTCCAATACATAGCTACTGAATATCAGATAGCTGACATTCTTACTAAAGCTCTTCCTAGCTCAAGGTTTGCTTTATTAAGAGAAAAACTATGTGTTGCAGCTGAACTTCCTGAATCACTATCTGATTGATCAAGTAAACTGTGCAGATTGTAGTAGTTGCAAGAGCTGTGTGTGTAGAATGGCAGAATACATGACTGAAGCAGTAGTTGTTCTGTTTTTTGTAATCTGTAAAGAGTAGAATTGAGATGATTGTAAGCAAGAGTTTAAGTAATTCTAAATGGAAGTAAAATGTGCAGACTGCAGTAGTTTCAAGTAAAGTGTGCACTGCTCAGACTACTAAGCAGCGAGTAGTTTTTTTTTTTTTATGATATGTGCTGTTAGTAAAGTGTGCATGTTGATCTGTTCTGTTAGTAAAATGTGCAGGCTGGCAGACTACACAACTGTAGCATTATCGTGATCTATTTTTTTTATTATTATTATTGTAATCTGTTAAGAGTAAAAATTGAGATGGATGTAAGCAGGAGATGAAGTAGTTCTGAATGGAAGTGGTGCAGTTTAGTTCTGAATGGAATTGAATGGAATTGGTGCAGCTTAGTTCTGAATGGAATTGGTTCAACTTAGTTTTGAATGGAATTGAATGGAATTGGTGCAGCTTGCATTGGAAATGGTGCAACTTGCAGGGAATGTGCAGCACAGGTGGTGTACAAGTGGTCCAACTTAAGGGGAAATTTTAGACAAAGGATGTAATTGTAACGTGGTTTAGCTTAAGGGGAAATGTTAGGAAAAGAGTGTAGGTGTAAGTTTTGAGAGTTGAACTAAGTTAGTTTGTAATATTAGAATCTAATATTAGAAATCTCTTATACGGTGGGTTTTGAGCACTCTAACTACAAAAGTGTTTCTCTCCTGTAAAAACTTTTCACTTAATAAAAATTCCCAGTTTTTTCGTGTTTATGTTTGATACTTTCCTCTCTACTGTTCCTTAGTTTGTTTCTTTAATTCAAGAAAAATCTTCACAAAGTGATTCAGATGTGATCCAAAGTTTAACTTTTGAAGCCCAGGTAGGTGAACTCTCATGGACGAATATTATTTGTTGCTAACCTATATTTTTAAGTAAAATAGGCTTATTTTCTGATACTGTTGTATCGGGTTAGACCATGGTTAAAAAAATTGTATAGATCAATAATAATTAAGTTCGAAGTAGGTAAAGTGATTTGGAAATATTTATTTGAACTATCAACCAATTATTTGTCGGTTTAGATTTTTAGAATGTGTTTTGTTCCATAGTTGCACATTGAAAAGAGAAAATAAACCTCATTTTCCTATTTGATTCACTTTGCAGGTCTTGCATGGTTTGAAAGGACACAAAAGTCCATTCAAGGCACTCATTGCTGCAGAGTACAATGGTGTGCAAGTCAAATTGGTCAATAATTTTAAGTTGGGTGTCACAAATAAGAGCCCTAAGTTTCTCAAATTGAACCCAATTGGGAAGGTAATGTGTAGATTACAATGTATAGTTGCTGTAGACAATGGGTTTTGTGAATTTCCTGATTTTGTTTTAACCTTTGAGCAATGATATTTGATTTTCGTGTTCCCTGTGTTGGAGACTCCCGATGGTCCCTGTATTTGAGAGCAATGCCATAG
>JAPEIT010000014.1:58130-175548 GCA_026229545.1 Pistacia atlantica
CAACATCATTGTCATCAATAACATCATCTGGTATATGTAAGATGTCATCCTTAATATCAAGGTCCACAGCTTCAAGGGTGAAACGGGACCCGACCTCTGTCACTCTAACCTTGTCTGCCCAAGTGGAGGACACTTTTGATGTGCTCTTTCCCATACTTTCCTACTCTTTTGGCTTAGGGATTGACATTTTTTCACGGGGCTCAGAAGATGCCCAATTGAGCTTGAAGACCTTTTTAGACTTTGGCAGTTTTAAGCCATTAAACGATTGCAAAGACAAACCTGCAATATCATTAGAATCAAACTCAAGAAAACCAAAGGAAGAGTTTTTGTGATGAAAAACCTTGGCTCCTTGAATCGCCACATTTGAGAAAACGGATAACAAGTACTTGTCATCCATCCATGGCTCCAAATCCCCAATCCATAAAGATTTTCTCGAATTCCCGGAAGGCTGGGAGCTAGTTGAGACAGTGTTTAATGTTTTGGCTTGGGTTGGGGGCGGCACGGTGTTATTTGGGTATGTGGGGTTTGGTTCGGACATTTTGTCAAACACTTGGTGGCAGGAAAAAAAGGTGTGATTTTGGTGAGTTTAAGAGTTTGCAACCAACTTTTCAACGAATCTGCAAAATCAAAACCCAGCACGAAACCAAGAAGAAAAAACTGCAGAAAATCACAAAAAAATCATACCAAAACAGGTCCACGGAATGGCATAAAAACCCAACCCAAACCATAAATTCCCGAGAAAAAACAGTAGGTTTTTTCGGCAACCAGTAGTCAACAAGGTGCGAAAAGATGTGGGGATTATCGATCTTGCCCGGATGAGTCAGTATGGGCACTCCATTGCAATTCCCGATTGAAAAAACCCACTGCGAAGAAAATCCAGATGTGCAGTTTTTGTCAAATTCGACGGACAAATCCCGACAACCAGGACCTCCAAACTGGGCAGTGACTGAACGACTAGAAAGAAGGCTGAACAAGCTTTTCAAAGATGGTTGGATCGTCGGATTCCGATGTCGGACGCGTCGGGAAAAAGCCGGCAAAGTACCGGCAGCGACCACGAGTTGAGAGAAAAAAACTTGAACAAAATTCCAATTTTTTTCTCCCTCCCTAAACCCTAGACCCTAGACCCTAAGCCCTAGACCCTCAGCCCTAGACCCTAAGCCCTAGACCCTAAGCCCTAGACCCTAAACCCTAAAATCCTAAACCTCAAAACCCTAAACCCTAAACCCTAAACCCTAAAACCCTAAACCCCAAACCCTAAACCCTAAAACCCTAGACCCTAAACCCTAAAACCCTAAACCCTAAACCCTAAACCCAAACCCTAAACCCTAAACCCTAAACCATAAACCATAAACCCTAAAACCCTAAACCCTAAACCCTAAACTCCTAACCCCTAAACCCTAAACCCTAAGCCCCTAAAACCTAAGCCCTAACCCCTAACCCCTAGAAGCCTAAACCCTAGACCCTAAACCCCTAAACCCTAACCCCTAAACCCAAAAACCCTAAAACCCAAAACCCTGAACCCCTAAAACCCTACACACCCTAAACCCTAAAACCCTAAAATGCTAAAACCCTAAAAACCCTAAACCCTAGACCCTAGACCCTAAAAACCCTAAACCCTAAACCCTAGACCCTATACCCTAAACCCTAGACCGTAGAGCCAAAACCCTATACCCAAAACCCTAAACACAAAACCCAAAACCCTAAACCCTAAAAACCCTAAAACCCTAAAACCCTAAACCCTAAACCCTAAATCCTAAATTTCCCCTTAAACCCTAAACCCTAAAAACCCTAAAACCCTAAACCCCTTAAACCCTAAACCCTAAATTTCCCCTAAACCCTAAATTTTCCTCTAAACCCTAAACCCCTAAACCCCTAAACCCTAAACCCCTAAACCCTAAAAACCCTAAAACCCTAAACCCCTAAACCCTAAACCCTAAAAACCCTAAAATCCTAAAACCCTAAACCCTAAACCCCTAAACCCTAAAACCCTAAAACCCAAACCCCAAACCCTAAACCCTAAATTTCCCCCTAAACCCTAAACCCTAAAACCCTAAAAACCCTAAAACCTTAAACCCTAAACCGTAAACCCTAAGGAGAAGGAAAAGGAAAAGGAAAAAAATGAAGAACTTCCAAAGGTTGAATTGAAGCCTTTACCTTCTCACCTCAAATATGTTTACCTTGGAGACTCAGAAACCTTCCTGGCGATCATTAGTTCAGATTTGAGTACATTAGAGGAAGAGCGGTTGATTAGGGTGTTGAGGGAATATAGACTAGCAATTGGATGGACAATCTCGGACATTAGAGGTATTTCACCATCATTTTGCATGCATAAGATACTCATGGAGGATGATTTTAAGCCTAGGGTGCAACCACAACGGAGACTGAATCCTTCGATGAAGGAAGTGGTTAGGAAAGAGGTGGTGAAACTTTTAGATGTGGGGATTATTTATCCCATTTCCGATAGCCTATAGGTGAGCCCAGTATAAGTGGTTCCGAAGAAGAGAGGTATCACGGTGGTAAGGAATGAGAGTAACGAGTTGATACCAACGAGGATGGTGATGGGCTGGAGAGTATGCATTGATTATCGTAAATTGAATGAGGAGACAAGGAAGGATCATTTTCCATTACTGTTCATTGATCAAATGTTAGAGAGGTTGGCAGGACATGCCTATTATTGTTTCCTGGATGGGTATTCAGGATATAACCAAATTGCCATGGCTCTTGAGGATCAAGAGAAAACAACCTTCACTTGCACCTACGGCACCTTTGCGTACTGTAGGATGCCTTTTGGGTTATGCAATGCACCAGCAACATTTCAAAGATGCATGATGTCAATCTTTGGAGACATGGTGGAACGGTTTATAGAAGTCTTCATGGATGACTTCTCAGTTTTTGGTTCATCATTTGATACCTGTCTAACTAATCTTTCTTCTGTTTTGCAGCGATGTAAGGAGACAGACTTGGTGTTGAATTGGGAGAAATGTCACTTTATGGTCCAAGAGGGGATAGTGCTCGGGCATAGGATCTCCAAGGACGGGATAGAAGTTGATCGAGCAAAGACGGAAGTGATTGAGAAGCTGCCACCACCATCAAATGTCAAGGCAGTCCGAAGTTTCTTGGGGCAGGGGCATGCGGGGGTTTCGACGCTTCATCAAGGATTTTTCTAAGATTTCTAAACCCCTTTGCAATTTGTTAAATAAAGATGTTGTTTTTTACTTTAATGATGATTGCATGCAGGCCTTTCTAACTCTGAAAAAATTATTAGTATCTGCGCCTATTATTGCAGTTCCCGATTGGGGACTACCTTTCGAATTGATGTGTGATGCTAGTGATTTTGCTTTAGAGGTAGTTTTAGGACAGAGGAAAAACAAAGTGTTGCATGTAATTCAGTATGCTAGCAAAACACTCGTTGATGCACAATTGAATTACACCACCACTGAAAAAGAAATGTTGGCCGTAGTTTTTGCTTTTGACAAGTTCCGTTCTTATTTGTTAGGTGCAAAGGTGGTCGTCTACATGGACCATTCAGCAATCAGGCACCTGTTGGCAAAGCAAGAAGCAAAACCTCGACCGATAAGATGGATTTTACTACTTCAGGAGTTTGAGTTGGAAATTGGAGACAATAAGGGGTCGGAAAATGTGGTGGTTGATCATTTATCGAGAATTGAGAGACCAATCAAGGGAAATGAGGAGGAAATGCCAATTAGAGAAACATTTCTGAATGAGAAGTTGATGAGAGTGGAAGAAGCACCATGGTATGCGGATTTTGCAAACTATTTGTCATCAAGGGTGCTCCTAAGTGGTATGGCGTACCAACAAAAGAGAAAATTTTTCTCAGATTTGAAGTACTACTTTTGGAAGAACCATTTCTGTACAGACATTGTACAGATCAAATGATACGGAGATGTGTCCTGGAGGAGGAGATGGAAAGCATTCTTAGGCATTATCACAAGAAGGAAGTAGGTGGCCATTTTGGAAGAGCTAAGACAACAGCGAAGGTTTTACAATCAGGTTTTTATTGGCCAACCCTCTTTAAGGATTCCTTCCGGATGATTCAAGAGTGTGACCAATGTCAACGGATGGGCAATATTTCAAAAAGAGATGAGATGCCATTGAAGAACATCTTGGTGGTTGAGCTTTTTGATGTGTGGGGATTGATTTCATGGGTCATTTCCCAAATTCTTTTGGAAACACATTTATCTTAGTTGCAGTGGATTATGTGTCAAAGTGGGTTGAGGCAGTTGCATTGCCGACTAATGATGCTAGGGTAGTGATTAAGTTTGTGAGAAATAATATTTTCTCAAGGTTTGGGGTACCACGGGCAATCATTACTGATGGAGGGTCACATTTTTGCAATAGGAAAATGGATGCATTGTTGAGTAAATATGGAGTGACATATAGAGTTGCAACACCATGCCATCCACAAACGAGTGGGCAAGTGGAACTGTCGAATAGAGAACTCAAGGGGATTTTGGAAAAGACAGTTAATGCATCTAGGGAAGATTGGTCACGGAAGCTGGATGATGCATTATGGGCTTATCGAACTACCTTTAAGACTCCGATTGGTATGTCTCCATTTAGGATGGTATATGGGAAAGCATGTCACTTACCGGTTGAACTCGAGCATAAAGCGTATTGGGCAGTTAAGCAGTTAAACATGGACTTGAAAGCTACTGGAGAAGAGAGGATGCTGACTTTGAATGAACTCGATGAGTTTCGTCTCGAAGCATATGAAAATGCCCGGATCTATAAGGAGAAGACAAAAAGGTGGCATGACAAGCATATCCAAAGAAAGGAATTTGACGTAGGACAGAAGGTGTTGTTGTTCAATTCTAGACTTCGGCTATTCCCCAGAAAACTTAAGTCTAGAAGGTCCGGACCATTCACTATTACAAAGATTCACGCATCCAGAGCAGTGGAAGTTACACATAAAGAAAATGACACTTTCACGGTCAATGGACAGAGGTTGAAGCCATACATTGATAGGGTGATGAGTTGCAAATCCATCCCAATCCGGAATTTGTTCTAACATAAAGGACACCATAGTTTCAATTGTTTTGAAAGATTATGGATGTGAAAAGTCTGAGACCGGGTGTTCATTGTGGAGCGACACTTCATGGATTAACCAGGGAGCATTCTCGTACCTATGTGTTTTTATTTTTTTCTATTCCTGATTTATGCATAATGGAACATTGGGGACAATGTCATGTTTAGTTTGGGGGTAGGAAATTTTTAGTTAAAAGAATAGTTTATGGGTATATTGGCTGGAAACCAGTGCCCGCCTTAAAAACTGCCTAGCAGTACTTGGCAACTTCTGGTATAACAACGCCACGTACACCTTAAACTGAAAAAAAAAATTAGTTTTAATTTGAGTTGTTTGTCTTTGCTGATGATGAATTGTACAAATCAATGATGATAATTAAGTTGTTGAAATCTTATTGTTGAGAAATGTTAAGCATTGCTTTAAGTTTTTGTGTATTTACTGGATTTTTGTTGAGGTTTATTGAGTGATTCAACCACAATGTTCATTTATTTTGAAATGCTTAGATTCATTTTATGTGATTAGGTGAAGTTTGATAATGTTGGTGGATTCTAGAACCTAGTAGAGAAGTGCTTGAGGCGAAATTCTAGGATTAGACATGGATGAGGAGATGATTTAGGCATTCTTGTTGGAACGTTTGAGCCTTTCTAGCCGACCCAGGAATGAAATTGTCCCTAGTCACCTGTTTGAGCCGTATGAATCAATATTGCTTTATTTTTCTTGGCAAACCAAAAATTGTCCAATCCTGTAACTCTAAACACTTTGTCATACCCTTAGGAGAATTCAGCCTTAGTGCAAACACAAAGAATGGAAGAAGAGTTGTACAAATAAACCAAAAGAATAGTTTGGGGGTTATGAGAAGGGCAAAAAAAAAAAGTATAAAAGGGGTAGTTCACCTCAATTCAATTGATTGTATGTTTATATGAAAAAAAATCTATGATAAATTCGTTTGCCGGGTTTAAGGGTATATCGGTTGGAAACCAGTAACCGCCTTAAAAACTGCCTAGCAGTACTTGGCGATCTCAGGTTTAACAACACCACGTACACCTTAAACCCGCACATTTGTGGTTTCAAAAATAAGGCGGATACGAGTTTGAGGGTGGTAAACAAGTGGACATGTTGATTGTTGGTTGAAAAGAAGTGGAGTTCGCTTTGACTTGAGTGTTTGCATAAGGAAAACCAAGTTCTCTTACTTTGTTTTTCCTATCCTTTTCTTGGAACCCACTACCAGAGCCTAACGATACAACCTTTTAAAGACCTTTTGATTCTCATCTTTGTTTAGTCCTCATTAGTGGAGAGTAGTTCGATATTTAGGCTTATGGAGTCTGCCACCATTTGATAAACTTTTCATTTTTGCATAAAATAATCCGGGAATTTGGGAGTGGATTAAAGTGGGGATCACCTACTTGGTGGACCGATTGAGGAAGACAGACGATAATGCTTATAACTTCTTGGAGTGTTGAACATTTCCTTATGATAATTTTTCAACAACTTTTGAGACTTGTGCAATTTCTAGGCAATTCATTTGTAGAGTTGATTTCTGTTGGTTTTGTTCATTTTCCAGTGTTGTTATGTGTGTTTTGTGTTTTTGTTCGTTGTTTGTTGTTTTTGTTTCCGTTGGTTTTGTACCGTATGCTTGGGGACGAGCATATCTTTAGTTTGGGGGTATTTGATAATCCGTGGATTATACAGTTTTCATTAGACTTTTTAATCGGATTTAAGGTACTTTCTAGTGCATTTTTACCTGAATTGTTTCTTAATTCTTGACATTTTGTGTTTCAGGTTAAAATGGACATTTTGAGCAAATAAGGACAAAATTGGAAGTTTTTGACTCAGAAGTTAGCGGATCTCAGAAGATAGGAGAGTTCTGAAGCAGGATAAAGCACAATGAGGTCTGTTCCAAAGAGAGAGCACCGAGAATCGGAGAATCAAGCGAAGAAGCAAGCAGAGTGGCAATTCTATAATTTTAGAACTTTTCAAGAAGCTTAGCCGCGGCGAAGAATTCTTCTTCGTTGCAGCGACGGTCATTATTTTCAGTTTTGTTAAATGCACAGGTTTACTTTGTGCGTGTTTTTGCTGGGTAATTGGGGCGAGGTATAAAAGAAACACTTAGCCTTTTATCCAGGGACTTCGTTTTTTAGGTCAAATAGCTTTTACATTTTTTTTGCTGAGGTTTGAGCGATTTTGAGTTGTAACAAGGGTGAAGATTCGGTTCTAACCGAGGGATTCATCTTTTGGGGGAGATCTCTTATCCTTTATCTCATTTTTCATTATGCTAAACTTTGATATTCTCGTTTTTCGTTTTTGTATTGTTGATCTAGCTATGAACTAACCCATTTTGGATTAGGGTTTTGATTGTAATTTGGATTTTAATGGGTTAAGTGTTTGATTGTTTTATTTTCATATGAGTATGCTTTGGTTGTGTGTTTACTCTGAGTTTTAATGCTTTTATATGAAGAACATGATGAGATTGAGAAATGAATCATGTTAGGTTTCTTGGGTAATCACCATTGTAGTATTGGATGCTAGAGATAGATGCAAGAATCAATGAAATCATTGTAGGATTCTCTTGCTTAATGAGTTCGGAATTGTTAACCTACAAATTGTTGGGTGCGGAAGGTTAATAAGGAAGAATAGGAAAACATAGCCCGAGAGGGTATGTTTAACACCTTAGTGAGTTCGATTTACAACCATTGCATATGAATATGAATTTAGTAAAATTTTAGTTGAATTGATTTTTATCCGTGTTTTACATCTTGCAGGCTTAGTTAATTTGCAATTTAGTGAATTTGTCTTAGTAATAGGTTAAATTGCTCCCAAGTATCCAAAAGATTTCGGTTGCTCCAACTTGAAAACGGTAGAAAACTTAGTGATTAGCTAACAATCCTCGTGGGAACGATACTCACTCATCATTATATTACTTGTGCGATTAGTATACTTGCTACGTATTGCATGTTGTAGGAAACACACATCAATTTTACATGAAATTCTCTCTCTTTTCACTCCCCACTTTTTCAACTAATTTTGAGTGAAAAGGCATTTTCTTCATATTCTCTTAAAATAATTCTAAAAAAAATCAACTAAGAGCTATAAAACATAATTTAAATCATGTACCTCCATGTTGGGTGTTACAGAGCACATATGGTGGCCATTCTAGAAACATCCGTAGCCCTAGTATTATTCTGAAGTAAGGGCATAGATAATACGGTAAGGCTATCATAGTGTTGAATGACCCTGTCGAAAGGTAGTGATTGATCTCACTTGTCAAGGTTGTTTAGTGACAACCTGGTACAACACATGGGTGTCTATTGTAGGCAAGTTCACTGGACTAACCCACCAGAGGATTCCAAATGAATGGTAACCCTAGTGTCTATGGAAACAAATCCTCTAACAAATGGTGGTGCATGTGATCCTTAGACTTGAGATCACCGAAGTGCCTAGTGCACCGATTGGTGTAGTTTGACACTAGCCTAACACAGTTCTATTCAAAGCTGTCAATACGGTGATGATTGGCTACATCAAGGAGTGTATCAAGACTATGGTAAATAGACAGAGGATTCATCACTCCCGGGTACGAGAGAAGTTATCTCACGACGCAATTCAGTAAATGGCAATGACACTAAAATTGTGGCCACAGTGGGATTGAGTTGTTGCTCTATCCAATTTACAATATAGGTCATTGGTCCAATAACTGAATACACAATATCGAGAGTAACCGAAGGTTGACACTATTTCTATGCCTCGGTCTCATCAGATAACAAATAATGAAAGGATCAAATTATACGGTAACCATATCATTGACAGGTTGTTACTTTGCTGAATCCGAATCTATCGGGTGGCCATGATGCTTTGCTAGGGACCAATCTTGCTCTATGTTTAGTGAGACGATTAATTGGTGTTAATCACGATACTACGCACTACTAGTAAGATGAGGAGCCTATGGGTCACACACATAGAAGATAATTTAAGAGCCAGAAGGTAAGAAGGGTGTTTTCGTCTTTTTAGGTGAAAGGGTATTTTGGTAATTTCACAATTTAATTAAATTTGCTGAGGTCGTAACCTTTATTTAATTTGTTAGAAAAATTAAATAAGTGAGATTACGTTTAAATATGTGTTCGCATATATTTAAATAAATTATCATTATTGTTAAATGTTAATATATTAAATATATATTAATTGATTTTAATTGAGATATTGATAAACAAAATTAAAATATCTACATGGGAGTGTTTGGAAACAAGGGGTATTTGGGTTGGAGCCCAAGCCTATTCCATAAGGGAATATGGCAATTAAACTTGCACTATAAAAGAAAAGGTTTAATTGAGAGAGAGTAAGATTTTTCATTTTTCATTTTTCATTTCACTCATTAAAAGAAAACTTTCCAGCCCCAAAACACTCTCCCACGCCAGATTGCTTTTTGCTTAGAATCAAAGTATTCTTTGATTTTTCTTTCTTGTTTTTTAAGGCTAAAGAAGATCTAGCAAATCCCTCTTTAGTTCCTTACGATTATCTTCGTGTGGACTACATCGGTTCAATCCTACACTTGGGTCCGTAGCGAAACCCATTCCGAGACAAGTTGGAGGAGCCTCCAAACGTGGATATGGTTTCTAAACCTTTATAAACTGTCATTTTTGTTCCCTGATCTTGGTTCTAAGGAACGATCTATCATGTTGTTAATTTTGTTTTTCCGCTGCGTCAATGGATCGTTTCCTAACAGTGGTATCAGAGCCATGGGTATCAAATTTTACAGTCTATTGTATGATTTATAACATGAATTTGGTTGATAACATGTTATATTTGTTAAATCTGCAAAATCTGAAAAGTCTACTATTGAATGAATGATTCAATTGATAAATTGGTTTAATAATGTGTTGATGAATGTTATATTGGTTGGTTGATATCCTGGTCGAATGTTTGTGTGTTCGATTTGATTTGGATTCGTGCTATTACATGAAAAACTACAAAAAATGCGAACTGTGCAT
This sequence comes from Pistacia atlantica, assembly GCA_026229545.1. Taxonomy (NCBI): domain Eukaryota; kingdom Viridiplantae; phylum Streptophyta; class Magnoliopsida; order Sapindales; family Anacardiaceae; genus Pistacia; species Pistacia atlantica. Next base: position 68,154 of record JAPEIT010000014.1, read on the forward strand.
TTTGGGATTTCCAGACTTCGCCACAGTGACGTACATACTGGAATTATTAGCTGCGGCGAAGTTTGTTGCTGTCCCAATTCTGTATTTTTTGCGAACCAATTCTGTATTTTTTGCGAAGGGACCAAACTATAATTTTTAATAACCTATAAAGCCAATAATCATTCTGCACATATAAGAGGGTAATTAATTAATAAACCCACCCAATTCAAAAATTGATTGTTTTTTAAATGTATGATATGTACTTGTTTGTATATTGCATGGTGCCGGTACATGAGCCCTATGACCTATGGTGAATGTTTTAAATTATTTTGGGTATGTATGGTTGTAAGTTTTGAAAAAAAGGGCATGCGTGTCCTGCTTCCTTCCTCTTATTGATGTACCTTCTCTTCTCATCTCTTTCCCCTCAAATGTAAATCGAGGTTTCTAAATTTATTGATGTAAAATTACTTTAAGATTAATTTTATTGTAATTTAGAATAATGTTTTTGTAATGTACTTAAAGACGGAGCAAAAGACGAGGCAACCATACTTGAAGACTCAAGATATTTATTACAGGACCCATAGGTGACCCACTAATTCCTCTAGGCTCGAGGAAATCGGTTACAGTTGGGTCATGTACCGGCACGTTTTAATATTTTGTGTAGAATGCATGCTAAGGTTGAATGTTCAATAACATGCCAAACAATGTCATTCTAACAAAGATAATAACCTGGTGAGACATTAAATAACAATAAAGGATATTAAGTCACGTAAGCCTTCCATCACCATGGTTTTAATCAAACCATTGTTCGTTGAAACCTTGTTCGCCAAAGCGAAGGGTACACTTCTACCAGTGGAAGGTTAAAATGCATTGGAGTTTTCCTTAATGGTGATGGGTCAACTTAAAATGATGGTTTTGCTTGTTCGCCAAAGCGAAGGTTGATAAACGCATCATAGGCATAGTAGAGAAGTACACATATTGTGTATACGTGGTGGCATGTAGTGTCCACTCTACTAATACTGAGAATCACACTTGAGGACGATGGCATGTAGTGTCCATTGGATTGTGTGATTGGCTTGTTGGCTTTTTCACATTTGAGGTTGATAGTAGGAGCTATCGACTGGTGTGGATTAAGTTTGTTGGCCTACCTAATCAACTCATTTTGGCTTGTTCGCCAAAGCGAAGGTTTGAAATGGGGAGGATGGGATCTCGATCCACTAGGAAAGTCAACGGGCTTTCTTGAGTTAATAGTGAGGGCTATTGACTTGAGTAAAATAGTGGGAGCATCGTTTAATAAAAGACCATATTAAATAATAATGAACTTTATAATGACTTTATCTTTTCTACAATTGTAGATTCACCAAAATGAGCATTATGAACCTGCGACCGATAATCGAGAAAGAAAATAGGTTGGATGGATCCAATTTCTCAGAGTGGTATCGTAATCTTCGGATTATACTCAAGTCTGAAAAGAAATTGTATATCCTTGAAAAGTCATACTTGGCTGAGCCTAATCCTGATGCCACTTAGGAAGTAAAGGATACTTATCAAAAGTCCCTTGATGATGCTGATGGCGTTCAATGCTTGATGTTAGTGTTAGTGTATATTAGTGTATGCCCTAGAAACCATTCGTGTTGTCGGTTTCAGAGTATTTTGTCTTGTATCGATATATATCATAAATAATAGAAGAAAGAGTTCTTCAATTCATATATGTAAATTGCTTCCTTTATTCAGTCATGCATTTAAAATAAAGTATGTATATGAATTGTCCAGATGATTCATTTAATAGGTAAATGAATTATCGAAAAGGGTTCCCTACGGAAGCAATATAAATTTGGGCAACTATATTGTACAAGAGGCATACGGATGCTTCCGAAAGATATCATGAGTTGATATAAGTACGGATGACGATGATAGTCATGTCACTAGGGCATTGGTATGGATTAACGGTTGGTGAACTGTTTTTCGAACGTGACCGAATAACGACAAATCACTTGGAAAAGCATGTAGTCAATGATTTATCGTTTGGTTATATCGAGCACGATGTAGTCCTTTGACCTGAGACATTGTAGTCGGATCCGATATGGATGCGTATGGTTCATATGGTGTATAAGTACGAGACTAATCATGTTTCGTACAATAAAGCCTATTTGGTCATGCGTTGTTCATATGCGGAAACGAACGATGGTCAAGAGGGGATCCATTGACTCGGAAATATAGGATCGGGAGTACCGCTGACTCCATCCGGATTCGAAGTTCCTAGGACGAACATCGATAAATGTCGGAAAACTGAATCTCGCCAGAGTCTATTATTAGTCATACAAAAGTAAGTTTGTGATGACAAGTTCGGACATATTGATCGACAATTGGTAGAAGATCGAGTTTAGGATTTTGACGTTCCATGAATCCATACTCGATTAGGATATCTCAATGGAGGGACTTTACCTGCATGGTACGTATGATCTGAAATGGGTTCGATGAAGTATTTCTTCATCGTGGTTTAGGGACTATGGCACATTGCTAGATGTTTACCATAGTCGTTGGGCCTCCGGACAGGTTTTCAGATTCATCCAGAACCGGCTCACGGCTAATCCACGGTGGACCTACATGGTCACACCAATAGCCTTGGGAAGTTAGAGAAGGATGAGAGAGAGAAATGATTATCCGAAGAGGGCTAGCACCTTCCGAGGGTAATAACGGGATTTCTATAGTAATAGTTACATAGAAAACAATTTGTGACATTTTAAGGGTTAAAATGGTCAAGCAATAATTAATTATATTTAATTATTATATCTTAAAGTGTTAAGATTAATGAGATGAACAAAAAATAACCTTTTAATAGTTAAAGGGTAAAAAGGGTAAATTTATGGGTTGTTAATGTAAACTAGTTTAGTTTACATGGGCCCTTGAATAATATTGATTATTCAAAGGGTAGCATATTAAATTCGTGGGGTCCCTTTATAAAATAAGATTTTATTGGGCTTGGAAGTGAAAAATAAATAATTGCAAAATAGCCCAAGTATATATAAGTGCAAAAGGTTGCATTTTTGTTCATTATTCACTTGTTCACTCAAACACAAACTAAAAGCTCTCTCTCCCTAGCCAAGGCCACTCTCTAATCCTCTCAAGGTGGTGTTAAAGTGTGGAGGTTTCATCCTTTTGAAGCTAATCTTCATCAATCCAAAGCAAAGGAGTAGGTATAATCTCATATCCAAGCTTTGCATGTAAACCGCTTTTTTTAATCCATGCTTTCATGCTTTCATTCTCCATCTCCACCACTCTTCATGCATGCTGAATCTTTCAAATGGTATCAGAGCTAAAAGCTCCTTGCATGTCGAATTTATAAGCTAAAATGGCATTTTCCATGTGTTCATCAAACTTGGTTGAGTTTGCATGTTAGTGATATGGTTCAAAAATGTTTTTTTCATAGTAGATCTTTACATGCATGTCTCGGCCATACATAGATCAGAGGTATATGTTCATTCTTCTTCTCATTCTTATATGTTTGAATGATGATAATGGTTATAATGAGCATGCCTTAGTATTGGATGAGTTGTTTGATGTAATAAGCATGTTTGATGCATGTGTATGTCTCGGCCATCTCTTGATCTTTGGAAAACATGTTTTTCTTCTTACTCTAATATGTTTGGGTATGTTAGAATATGATTTAAAGCATGTTTGGATGATGATTATTGCATGAAATGTATTGAAAACTACATGCATGCATATATGTCATTTTCGGCCATGACTAGTCTTGCCATAAAAATGTCATTTCATTCATGTATTGATGAATGATGTTTTAGGAAATGTTGCATGATGATTCATTTAGAAAAAATGTTCATGCATGTTCATTTCCATTACTTTGATTAAATGGTTTATGCTTTGACATGCTAAATGTGTTATCTTTAATTTGATTAAAGTATATTTTTTGCATGAAGTGTATGCAAATGTTGCAAGTGTTTAGTGGTGGAATTTGATGTTAGCATAAAGTTATGGATTATTCATTCATATGATGAATTATGATATTATATATGATTGTGGTAAATTTAATGTAGGATGTTTAATTTGATTAAATTATCTTATAATGCATCATTGCATGGCATAAATTATTATATTTTTGAAATGTAATAATTTGGTTGTTTGAATGGTTTCAAAAAAATGATGATGCAAGATGGCATGATTGTCTTTGAAAAGATAAATATGTCATAAAAAGTATTACTTTAGTTAAAAGTAACTTGTGTCATAGAATGATTACTCTTGGAGTAATAAAACCCACTTATCTATGCCATGCATGACTTTTGTGAAAAGTATTGAAATGATGCTAACAATTAAATAGTATATCTTTGGGTGGAATATGACAAAAGTGTTTGTGTAATGATTCCTATAAAATGTGTAATTGTTGCATGGCCCAAAGTTATAATTAAATTATCACATGAATATATATATATAATATCTATTAATATATGAGATATATTTATATATTTATATTCATGCCTTTAAATAATTGTTTATTATATTTGGTATGAATGTTTAATATTTATTTATGTGATGAATGAATATTAGATTAGAGGGTTGATCATGGGCGCCATTTGGTTTTCAAAATATTCAAAAGTATTTGTAATATTCTTTTATTAAATGGCTTGTAATAATTAAATTTTATTTATTTATTTTAATCGGGCCTGCGTGCCTAAGATCCAATATGTAATGGAATCGGCTAGGACGAGAACCGAAGAGCATCCGGATGACGATCCAATCAAGATATAGTATTAGGGTAAATAGTTTGCCTTTAAGATGTATTTTCGAAAAGCCCCATGGTCAACCCATGCTTTAATTTATGCATATATGTGATATGTATGAATTGTTAATTAAACATGGCATGCTAAAATGAATTAACTAAAGGTTAAACCTAAATCTCCCCAATTTAAAATTATTAAATCCGAGTCTCCCATTGTGGGATAACTAAATTCTTTGATATAAATTTTAATATCCCAAGATTTCTATTATGTGAGGGATACAATCTTTATATCATAGAATTAAGTTGATCTTGTTCTTGGATGGATATTTTCACCTTTACCAAGAATTCTATTATGTGAGGACATGATGAAAATGTCATCCTAAGAAAGCACAATGGTTCGGATTTAACTAGCCTAGGGTACCAAGAATTCTATTATGTGAGGTATCCGAAGCTAGGACAAGGAATATGAATCAAACCTTATATAGTGATATAAAAGGAAAAGAGTTTCCTACTTATTAGACTTAATTAACCAAGAATTCTATTATGTGAGGTTAATTGAATTTGATAAGAAATTGATTCCCCACTAAGAAATTTAATCCAACGAAAATTTCCGGATCCTATTTAAGGGAGTGTAGGACTCGAATAAAATAGTGGGAGCTAATTTGATTATGCATTAAAAGGTTTAAAAGATTACAAGACACTAACAAAATTACTTTTCTCTGCAGTTTCATCTTTGTGATAAATAATCGAAAAATGGCCAACAATGTTCTCCTAAGGATAATGGACAATAACATGTTAACCGGACCTAACCTAAAAGATTGGCTAAGAAATCTTAGAATTGTTCTAGATTTTGAAAGAATTGCTTATGTCCTAGAAGCACCTCTTCCACTTGATATTGGACCGGATGCTCCACAAGCTGAGCTTGATGCTCTTGAAAAGTGGAGAGAGGATAGTAGGAGGGCTAAAAATTACATGTTAGCCTCCATGAATAGAGAACTTCAAACTAAGCATGAAGAGGTTTCAAATGCTTATGATATCCTCATAGCTCTACAAGAGTTGTATAGCGAAAATCCAAGAGTGGTTGAGTATGAATTGTGTGCATCCCTCTTTAGCATGAAGTTGAGGGAAGGGGAACCTCCAGCTGATCATACTCTTAAAATGATCAATGGATTAGATCGACTGGATGGATATGGGGTGGTCATGCCAGACCGCCTCAAAGTGAATTTGATTCTACAATCCCTTCCTCCAAGTTATAAACCGTTTATAACTAACTACAATCTCAATAGGATTGAGAGAAACCTCTCTAAACTGCTAAATGAGCTTAAAGAATTTCACGCATGTAATGTGAAAGGGAAAGGACATGAGGATGTTTTTGCCGCCCTCTAGCAGGCGGGGCCAATAAAAAGCCCAAAGTGCTACCAAAGAGAGGTCCAAAAGTTGGACCCAAGAATAAGAGCTTCAAGAAGCCAACGGCAAAGGCAGAAGGCCGATGCAAAAGGAAAATTTTTCCACTGTGGAAAAGATGGACACCTGGAAGAGGAACTCCCTCAATACTCGAATACCTGAAGAAAGGCAAAGGAAAAGCGGTATGAACCAATGTCTTATGATTGAATATGAATTAAGTGTTAATTCGATAGTCATTCCCCTGGATATTAGATTCAGCAAGAACATCTCATGTTTGTATATCTTTGCAGGTACTTCAGAATAGTTCTGAGGTGACAAAGGGCGAGATCATTTTGAGGATGGCAAATGGGGCACGAGTTGCAGCCGAGGCCATGGGGACTTGCTCACTAAGACTACCTTCAGGGACATGTTTTGAATTTGTTTAAAGTATTGTACTTTGAAAAGGCCACAAAAACATCATTTCTATTTCGCTTTGTGTAAGGCAGGTTATTATGTCTTGTTTAATGGAAATGAATGTTCAATACATTTTGGAAATGTTTTAGTTGGTAAAGTTGTGAATACAAATGGTTTGTATGTCTTAGAATTGAATGACTATGCTTCAATCAATACCATTTCTAATAAAAAGAACTCGATCTGAATCAAATCCTAAAATTCTATGGCATCATAGATTGGGTCATATAGGAGAGAGAAGATTAATACAGCTTGGAGAAAGTGGGATCCTAAACTCATTGGGTTCTGAACCCTATCCAACCTGTGAATCATGTCTCCAGGGGAAAGATGACCAAGTCTCCCTTTAAGAGTAAAGGAGAAGCAGGCTAAAGAACTTTTAGAACTCATACATACGATGTGTGTGGACCATTTAGTACTTTAGCTAGGGGGAGGATTTGAATATTTCATTACCTTTACAGATGATGTGTCACGATATGGGTATTTGTATTTAATGAAATGCAAATCAATCCTTTGAAAAATTCAGAGAATTCAAGAATGAAGTAGAAAATCAAACCTGGAAAGAGTATTAAAATACTACGATCGATCGTGGGGGTGAATACTTGAGTACAGAGTTTCAAGAGTTCTTAAAATAAAATGGGATCATCTCACAATTGACTCCTCCTTATACACCCCACTTAATGGAGTCGTGAAAGGAGAAATCGTACCTTATTGGATATGGTACGATCGATGGTGAGTTTTACAGACTTACCAATGTCTCTGTGGGGGTACGCTCTCCAGACCGCTGTGCACATCCTTAATAGGGTCCCGTCTAAAACATCCCGGAAAACACCGTATGAGATATGGTATGGAAAACGTCCCAAGTCTGAATTATATGAAGATTTGGGGCCTGCCACTTATGTTAAATTGGTTAAATCTGATAAGCTGGATGTTAAATCCGAGAAGGGTCGGTTCATTGGATATCCTAAAGATAGTTTAGGATATTGCTTTTACTTCCCAAGTGATCAAAGAGTTTGGATCAGTAGAAATGCGCGCTTCCTCGAGAACGAGTTCTTGGAGGAAGGCGGCGTTAGAAGAAATATTGAACTCAAGGAAGAGTTCGAAGAGCCAAGAATCGAGATTGTGAAGATGGAACGTCCACTCAAGGGAACCTCAGACGATACTATGGTTCCGGGGACGAAAGTCTTCTAGAATGTCAAAACCTCCGAGAGATATGGGTTCCTACATGAGCAAGATTTTGAATCTTACTTAGTGGGAGTAGATGATCATGGTGATGATCCTAGAAGCTACGAAGAAGCAATCTTGGATAGAGATTCAGGAAAATGGTAGGCGATGGATTCGAGATAGAATCAATGCATGCCAATCAAGTATGGTCAGCCTGGATCCACCCGAGGGAATAGTTCCTATAGGTTGTAAATGGGTCTACAAGAGAAAAGTTGGCAAGGATGGGGAGGTAGAGACCTTCAAAGCTCGACCGGTGGCAAAAGGTTATACTCGAAACAAGGATTGGATTATGAGGAAACCTTCTACTTTGTAGCTATGATTAAATCCATCCGTATAATGCTAGCCATCGCAGATACCATGATTATGAAATTTGGCAGATGGATGTCAAAAATAGCTTTCCTCAATGGGTTTATTGAGGAAAACATCTATATGGAACAACCGATAGGTTTTGTATCCTCTCTGAAAGACATAAGGTATGCAAATTGCATCGATCCATTTATGGATTGAAGCAAGCTTCAAGCAAGTGGAACATTCGATTTGACGACATAATCAAATCGTTTGGTTTTGTCAAGAATCCGGATGAGCCCTGTATACAAATGGGTAAAGATCATGCCATCACGTTTCTCATATTATATGTAGATGACATACTTTTGATGGGAAATGATATAGGCATGATAACGAGGTTAAGGTTTGGTTCGTCCAAAACCTTCTCTGAAAGACTTAGGAGAAGCGACATATGTCCTTGGCATTCGTGTCTATAGAGATAGAAGCGAAAAGGGTAATTGGATTATCCCAAAAATTGTACATAGAAAATGCTAAAAAGATTTAGCATAGAGAACTCTAAGAGAGGTCTTTTGCCCTTCACTCATGGTCTTCATCTTTCTAAGGAGATGGGTCCAAAGACCGATGAAGAGGCAGAGGCGGATGCGTAATGTGCCTTATGCGTCACCGTAGGTAGCTTAATGTACTAATGCTATGTACAAGACCTGATATAGCTTATCTTGTAAGTGTTACGAGCATATCAGGTCAAACCGGGGAGAAACATTGGTCGGTTGGAAAATCGATCCTTAAGTACTTGAGAAGAACTAAGGATCTAGTTCGAGTTATGGATGTTCGAGTTAAACATTCAAGGATACTCGATTCTGATTTCCAATCAGATATTGATGATAGAAAGTCTACGCGAGGTACATTTTTATATGTAATGGAGGTGTTGTTAGTTGGAAAAGTTCCAAACAAACAACCACATATACACTACGAAGTAATACATTGTCGCTTGAAAGAAATGGGAAGGAGGTCGCTTTGGATGCGAAAGTTCGTAATTGAACTTGGTGTGGTTCCCCGAACATGGCTTACCCGATAAGCACACTGCGACAACATCGGAGCTATTGCAGACAGGCAAAGGAACCAATGGGCACACCAAAAATCCAAACACATTCAGCTAAGTATCACATTTTGAGAATTGGTTCGGAGAGATTTTGACCTCAAGACTCCTTCAACAGAAAATGTAGCTGATCCATGATAGTTGCGATGACAACTCAACGATTGGACCATCATCTTGAGAAGATGGGTATGAGATACAACATCGAATGGCTTTAGTGCAAGTGGGAGTTTGTTAGTATATTAGTATGCCCTAGAAATTATTCAGTTGCCTATTGTTTCAGAGTATTTTGTCTTGTATCGATATATATCATAAATAATAGAAGAAAGAGTTCTTCAATTCATATATGTAAATTGCTTCCTTTATTCAGTCATGCATTTAAAATAAAGTATGTATATGAATTGTCCAGATGATTCATTTAATAGGTAAATGAATTATCGAAAAGGGTTCCCTACGAAGCAATATAAATTTGGGCAACTATATTGTACAAGAGGCATACCGGATGCTTGAAAGATATCATGAGTTGATATAAGTACGGATGACGATGATAGTCATGTCACTAGGGCATTGGTATGGATTAATGGTTGGTGAATGCTTTTTCAAACGTGACCTCAATAACGACAAATCACTTGGAAAAGCATGTAGTCAATGATTTATCGTTTGGTTATATCGATGCGATGTAGTCCTTTGACCTCGAGACATTGTAGTCGGATCCGATATGGATGCGTATGGTTCATACGGTGTATAAGTACGAGACTAATCATGTTTCGTACAATAAAGCCTATTTGGTCATGCGTTGTTCATATGCGGAAATGAACGATGGTCAAGAGGGGATCCATTGACTCGGAAATATAGGATCGGGAGTACCACGACTCCATCCGGATTCGAGTTCCTAGACGAACATCGATAAATGTCGGAAAACTGAATCTCCGGCCGAGTCTATTATTAGTCATACAAAAGTAAGTTTGTGATGACAAGTTCGGACATATTGATCGACAATTGTAGAAGATCGAGTTTAGGATTTTGACGTTCCATGAATCCATACTGATTAGGATATCTCAATGGAGGGACTTTACCCGCATGGTACGTATGATCTGAAATGGGTTCGATGAAGTATTTCTTCATCGTGGTTTAGGACTATGGCACATTGCTAGATGTTTACCATAGTCGCCTCCTGGACAGGTTTCCTGATTCATCCGAGAATCCGGCTCACGGCTAATCCACGGTGGACCTACATGGTCACACCAATAGCCTTGGGGAAGTTAGAGAAGGATGAGAGAGAGAAATGATTATCCGAAGAGGGCTAGCACCTTCCGAGGGTAATAACGGGATTTCTATAGTAATAGTTACATAGAAAACAATTTGTGACATTTTAAGGGTTAAAATGGTCAAGCAATAATTAATTATATTTAATTATTATATCTTAAAGTGTTAAGATTAATGAGATGAACAAAAAATAACCTTTTAATAGTTAAAGGGTAAAAAGGGTAAATTTATGGGTTGTTAATGTAAACTAGTTTAGTTTACATGGGCCCTTGAATAATATTGATTATTCAAAGGGTAGCATATTAAATTCGTGGGGTCCCTTTATAAAATAAGATTTTATTGGGCTTGGAAGTGAAAAATAAATAATTGCAAAATAGCCCAAGTATATATAAGTGCAAAAGGTTGCATTTTTGTTCATTATTCACTTGTTCACTCAAACACAAACTAAAAGCTCTCTCTCCCTAGCCAAGGCCACTCTCTAATCCTCTCAAGGTGGTGTTAAAGTGTGGAGGTTTCATCCTTTTGAAGCTAATCTTCATCAATCCAAAGCAAAGGAGTAGGTATAATCTCATATCCAAGCTTTGCATGTAAACCGTTTTTTTAATCCATGCTTTCATGCTTTCATTCTCCATCTCCACCACTCTTCATGCATGCTGAATCTTTCAGTTAGCATCAATGACACTAGTACTGCAAAAGCAACATGAGAATATGGACGCTGCTTTTGTTATTCTACACCTCAAGGAGCTTTTCAAAGGAAATGCTCGACATGAGAGGTACAAGGTGTTGAAAGCACTATTTGAGAGTCTTATGACTGAGGGAGCCTAAGTTGGTCCTCATGTGCTCAAGATGATCGAGCACATAGAGAGGCTTGAGACTTTGGGATTTAAGTTAGATGCAGAATTACAAATGGATTTGATTCTGCAATCATTTCCAGACTCTTATGCACTGTTCATAATGAACTTCAATATGAACAGATGGTGAAAACCCTATCGGAACTTTTGAACATGCTGAGGACTTCAGAGCGGGACTTGAAGAAGTCTAAGCCTATTTTACTGCTTGCTGCCAGTAAAGGAAAAGCTAACGGCAAGGGTAAGTCCAAGGTCAAACCCAAGCCCAAGCCCAAAGGACAGGTTGCTCTTGGCCTTGAGAGTGGCATAGGGAAGGGCAAAGTAGTCTGCTTCTTTTGTGGCAAGCTTGGCCACTAGAGGAAACACTGCAAGGCTTTCCTTGCAAGCAAGAAGAAGTCAGATGCTACGACTTCAGGTATGTTTATGATTGAGATTAACTTCTCTCCCTCAACATCTTGGGTCATTGACACAGGATGTGGTACTCACATTTGTACTGATATGTAGGGACTAAGGTAGAGTAGAGTACTCGCCAAGGGAGAGGTGGACCTATAAGTTGGAAATAGAGCACATGTGGCTGCATTGGCTGTAGGGACTTACAGTTTATGTTTGCCTATGGGCTTGTTATTGGAACTATATAACTGTTATCACGTACCTTCTATTTGTAGAAATATTATTTCAGTATCCGCTTTGGATAATGTAGGGTATCATTTTGAGATATCTAATGGATTGTTGTCCTTTAGTTTGAATGGTATTCTATTTGGAATTGCAAGGTTATATAATGGATTATATGTTCTTGATTTAACAATAAATATATTCTCAATGTTGAAACCAAGAAAGCTAAACATAGCTGAAAGATTCAGCATGCATGAAGAGTGGTGGAGATGGAGAATGAAAGCATGAAAGCATGGATTAAAAAAACGGTTTACATGCGAAGCTTGGATATGAGATTATACCTACTCCTTTGCTTTGGATTGATGAAGATTAGCTTCAAAAGGATGAAACCTCCACACTTTAACACTACCTTGAGAGGATTAGAGAGTGGCCTTGGCTAGGGAGAGAGAGCTTTTAGTTTGTGTTTGAGTGAACAAGTGAATAATGAACAAAAATGCAACCTTTTGCACTTATATATACTTGGGCTATTTTGCAATTATTTATTTTTCACTTCCAAGCCCAATAAAATCTTATTTTATAAAGGGACCCCACGAATTTAATATGCTACCCTTTGAATAATCAATATTATTCAAGGGCCCATCTAAACTAAACTAGTTTACATTAACAACCCATAAATTTACCCTTTTTACCCTTTAACTATTAAAAGGTTATTTTTGTTCATCTCATTAATCTTAACACTTTAAGATATAATAATTAAATATAATTAATTATTGCTTGACCGTTTTAACCCTTAAATGTCACAAATTGTTTTCTATGTAACTATTACTATAGAAACCTCCCGTTATTACCCTCGGAAGGTGCTAGCCCTCTTCGGATAATCATTTCTCTCTCTCATCATTCTCTAACTTCTCAAGGCTATTGGTGTGACCATGTAGGTCCACCGTGGATTAGCCGTGAGCCGTCGGATGAATCCGAAACTCGTCCAGAGGCCCAACGACTATGGTAAACATCTAGCAATGTGCCATAGTCCTAAACCACGATGAAGAAATACTTCATCGAACCCATTTCAGATCATACGTACCATGCGTAAAGTCCCTCCATTGAGATATCCTAATCGAGTATGCATTCATGGAACGTCAAAATCCTAAACTCGATCTTCTACCGAATCGCCGATCAATATGTTGAACTCGTCATCACAAACTTGCTTTTGTATGACTAATAATAGACTCGGCCGGAGATTCAATTTTCGACATTTATCGATGTTCATCTAGGAACTCGAATCCGGATGGAGTCAAGCGGTACTCCCGATCCTATATTTCCGAGTAAATGGATCCCCTCTTGACCATCGCTTCTTTTCCACATATGAACAACGATGACCAAATAGGCTTTATTGTACGAAACATGATTAGTCTTGTACTTATACACCGTATGAACCATACGCATCCATATCGGATCCGACTACAATGTCTCGAGTCAAAGGACTACATCGCGCAATCGATATAACCAAACAATAAATCATTGACTACATGCTTTTCCAAGTGATTTGTCGTTATTCGGTCCACATTCGAAAAAATAGTTCACCAACCGTTAATCCATACCAATGCCCCAAAGTGACATGACTATCATCGTCATCCGTACTTATATCAACTCATGATATCTTTCTAAGCATCCGGTATGCCTATTGTGCAATATAGTTGCCCAAATTTATATTGCTTCGTAGGGAACCCTTTTCGATAATTCATTTACCTATTAAATGAATCATCTCGGACAATTCATATACGTACTTTATTTTAAATGCATGACTGAATAAAGGAAGCAATTTACATATATGAATTGAAGAACTCTTTCTTCTATTATTTATGAGAGATACAAGACAAAATGCTCTGAAACCGACAACACGAATGGTTTCTAGGGCATACACTAATATACACTAACAATAGCGATCAAAACCAGACATACCTCTGGCACTGTAGATTGGGTCATTTTAATAAGACCCACATTACAAAACTTCAAAGGGATGGAGTTTTGGACCATTTTGACTTTCAGTCATTTGTGGTATACGCCAAGTCTCCTTTCACAAGACAAGATGAAAGGGCTATTGAGCTATTAGGCATCATCCATAGTTATGTATGTGGTCCACTAACAATTGAGGCCAGAGATGGATATTCATACTTAATCACATTCACTGATGATTTCAGTAGATATGGTTATGTTTACCTTATTTGACATAAATCTGAAGCCTTTGATAAATTCAAGGAATTCAGGAATGAAGTACAGAATATGTTGGGCAAGAGAATTAAAGCTCTTCAATCAGATCGAGGAGGTAAATACTTAAGCTCGGGGTTTTCTGAATACCTAAAAGAATGTGGGATAGTATCATAACTCACCCCTCCGTATACACCCCAACACAATGGAGTGTCTAAAAGGAGGAATAGGACCTTACTTGATATGGTTAAGTCCATGATGCGTTTTAGTGATTTACCTGCATCGTTCTGGGGCTATGTCCTAGAAACTACGACTCACGTTTTGAACCATGTACAGCCAAAGTTTGTAGATAAGACTCCATATGAGTTGTGGAGTGGGCGAAAGCCCAGCTTGTCTTATCTAAGGATTTGGGGTTGCGAAGCTTATGTTAAGAAATTGACTTCGAACAAGCTAGGCCCAAAATCCAGAAATGTATATTTCATGGGGTATCCAAAGGAGACCGAAGGATACTATTTCTACTATCCAGAAGAGCGTAAAATTTTTGTTGCTCATTCTGGTGTCTTCCTAGAAAAGGAATTTTTTCTAAGAAGTACTAGTGGGAGAAAAGTATAACTTGATGAAGTTCTAGAATCACAAAATATACTAGACGAAGGATGGGATGATGTGCCACTGAAGGTGGTTGAACATCAAGAGAAGGTTACTCCACAACTTGTGGATTAAGGTGAACCACCTCAGGTAGCACAAGAGCTACGTAGATTTGGGAGAGTATGCCATGAGCCCAAGAGATACGGTTATCTCGTGACTCAACATGGTGACATACTAGTCTACCAAGACGATGAATCCAAAACCTACAAAGACGCTATATCGGATCCAGATTTTGTTAAATGGCTTGAAGCCATGAAATCTGAGATGGACTCCATGTACCAGAACCAAGTATGGTCTCTAGTAGAACTAAGTATAGTCTCTGGTGGAACCACCTGAAGGGGTAAAACCCATAGGGTGTAAATGGTTCTTTAAGAAGAAAACTAACATGGATGGCAAGGTGCATACTTATAAGGCACAATTAGTTGCCAAATGTTTCAAACAAATTCATGGTATTGACTATGAAGAAACCTTTTCGTTGGTTGCCATGATTAAATCCATCCGGATTATGCTTGCGATTGTTACATATCATGACTATGAGATTTGGCAAATGGATGTCAAAACAACTTTCCTGAACGGAAACCTTGAAGAGGATGTGTATATGACACAACCCAACGGTTTCGTTCTTGATGGGCAAGCTAATAGGGTATGTAAGTTACAGAGATCCATTTATGGACTCAGGCAAGCTTCAAGGAGCTGAAGCATTCGTTTTGATGAAGCTGTAAAAGAGTTTGGTTTTATCAAGAACGAAGATGAGCCCTATGTTTACAAGAAAGTGAGTGGGAGCACAGTAGTACTCCTAGTCAGAGCGCGATACTTGAGTAGGGAATGATATACCAAACTTGCAGTGAGTAAAGACTTGGTTATCCAAGTGCTTCTCCATAAAAGACTTAGGGGAAGCAGCATACATCCTTGGTATAAAGATCTATCGTGATAAAGCACGTAGGTTGCTTGGCCTAAGTCAGAGTGCATATATTGACAAGGTACTGAAAAGATTCAGTATGAAAGAATCCAAGAAGGGATTTCTTCCGATGTCACATGATGTTTATCTCTCTAAGGAATTGTGTTCTAGAACACAAGATGAGAGAGATAGGATGAAGATTATCCCACATGCATCAGCAATTGGATCCATCATGTATGCCATGCTATGTACTCAGGTTGATGTCTCATGTGCTTTGGGCACTTGTAGTAGATATCAATCAGATCCAGGTGAGTATCACTAGAAGGTTGTCAAGAATATTCTTAAGTACCTGAAGAGGACTAATGATATGTTCTTGGTTTATGGAGGGGAAGATGAAGCTCACTGTAAGAGGATATAGTGACACTAGTTTCCAAACGGATATAATGATTATTGATCACAATCACGGTTTGTATTTTGTCTCAATAGCGGTGTAGTAAGCTGGAAGAGCTCCAAGCAAAGCACCGTAGCGGACTCTACAATGGAGGCTAAGTATATTGCATTGTTAGATGCGGCCAAGGAGGCAGTCTGGATTAAGAAGTTCATTACTAAACTTGGTGTGGTTCCCATGATTGTTGATCTTATAGACGTTTATTATGACAACAATGGAGCAATTGCTCAATCCAGGGAACCACGGTCTCATCAAAAGTCCAGACACATACTCAGACGATTCCATCTCATCAGAGAGATAGTTGAGAGGAAAGATGTGTAGATCAGTAAAGTGCACACTGACGACAATCTTGCAGATCCACTGATAAAACCTCTGTCGCAGTAGAAGCATGAAAGGCACTTGAGATTATTTAGTATTAAAAACATGAATGATTGGCTATAGTACAAGTGGGAGATTGTTAGAGTAGATGCCCTAGAGCCAATCAATTATTGTAGAATTGACTCTTTGTAATAATGTTCATTGATCAATAAACGGCATTTTATTCTATATCGTGTAAATCATCATTGTATGTATTGATAAATGTCCTTAGAATGGTAGAACCATGACAAGGGTATCAAGTGTTTCAAATCTTGATAGTAAGAACCCTATGAGCATATATGGTGGCCATTCTAGAAACGTTCGTAGCCCCGGTATTATTCTGAAGTAAGGGCACAGATAATACGGTAAGGCTATCATAGTGTTGAATGACCCTGTCGAAAGGCAGACTGATCTCACTTGTCAAGGTTGTTTAGTGACAACCTGGTACAACACATGTGTGTCTGCTGTAAACAAGTTCACTAGACTGAACCACCAGAGGATTCCATATGAATGGTAACCCCAGTGTCTATGGAACAAATCCTCTAACAAATGGTAGTGCATGTGATCCTTAGACTTGAGATCACCGGAGTGCCTAGTTCACCGATTGGTGTAGTTTGACACTAGCCTAACGCAATTCTATTCAAAGCTGTCAATACGTAGTGATTGGCTACATCAAGGAGTGTATCAAGACTATGGTGGATAGACAGAGGATTTATCACTCCCGGGTACAGGAGAAGTTATCTCACGGCGCAATTCAGTAAATGGCAATGTGGCCACAGTGGAATTGAGTTATTGCTCTATCCAGTTTATAATACAGGTCATTGGTCTAGTAATTGAATACACAATATCGAGAGTAACCAAAGGTTGACACTATTTCTATGCCTCGGTCTTGTCAAGATAACGGATGATGAAAGGATCAAATTGTACGGTAACCATATCATTGACAGGTAGTTACTTTGCTGAATCCGAATCTATTGGGTGGCCATGACGCCTTGCTAGGGGCCAATCTTGGTCTATGTTTAGTGAGACGATTAATTGGTGTTAATCACGATCCTACACATTGCCGGTAAGATGAGAAGCCTATGGGTCATACACATAGAAGATAATTTAAGAGCCAGAAGGAAAGAAGGGCATTTTTGTCTTTTTAGGTGAAAGGATATTTTGGTAATTTCATAGTGCAATTAAATTTGCTGAGGTCATAGCCTTTATTTAATTTGTTAGAAAAATTAAATAACTGAGATTACGTTTAAATATGTGTTCGCATATATTTAAATAAATTATCATTATTGTTAAATGTTAATATATTAAATATATTGTTAGTAAACGGTCCCATACACGCAGGGGAAACAAAAAAATATAATTCAGGGATCGTTTACATGAGCCAAGATTAAGGGTATAATTTTACAATTCATATTAAATAAAATCTGCAGAAAAATAAATATGTGTTTAAAGAAAACAAAAGCACATTGAAGGCTCCTCCAAATTTGTCAATGAATGTTTTGCTACCGATCCAAGTGTAGGATCGAACCCACGTAGTCCACATGAAGACAATCTCAAAAGAACTAAGGAAGGATTTGCTAGATCGTCCTTAGCCTTAAGAATCAAGAAGACAAATCAAATGAATTGATTTTTGGGCAATTTTGATTCACAGGGAGTGTGTTACAAAGAGGGTCATATAGTTTTTTTCAAAGAAAAATCTGTCACATTTAATTAACACATTTTTCTTTTTATAGTCAATAATCATGTTGCCCTATTCCCATGTGGAATAGGCTTGGGCTCCAACCCAAACGCCCCATGTTGCCAAACACTTCCAATTTAATATTTATTTTATTTTCCATCATTATCTCAATTAAAATCAATTAATATATATTAACATTTAACAATAATGATAATATATTTAAATATGTGCGAACACACATTTAAACGTAATTTGACTTATTTAATTTTTCTAACAAATTAAATAAAGGCTACGACCTTAGCAAATTTAATTGCACTGTGAAATTACCAAAATACCCTTTCACCTTAAAAGACGAAAACGCCCTTCTTTCTTCTTGGATCTTAAATTATCTTCTATGTTTGTGATCCATAGGCTCTTCATCATATCAGCAGTGTATAGTATCACGATTAACACTAATTAATCGTCTCACTAATACATAGACCAAGATTAGCCCCTAGTAAGGCATCATGGCCACCCGATAGATTCAGATTCAGCAAAGTAGCTACCTATCAATGATATGGTTACCGTGCAATTCGATCCTTTCATCATACGTTATCTCGACGAGCCAAAGGCATAGAAATAGTGTCAACCTTCGGTTACTCTTGATATTATTTATTCAGTTTCTAAACTAATGACACGTATTATAAACTAGATAGAGTAACAACTCAATCCTAATGTAGCCACAGTTTTAGTGTCATTGCCATATACTGAATTGCGCCATGAGATAACTTTCTCCCATACCCGGGAGTGATGAATCCTCTGTCAATCCACCATAGTCTTGATACACTCCTTGATGCAGCCAAACGTATTGACAGCTCTAAAAAGAACTACATTAGGCTAGTGTCAAACTACACCAATCGGTACCCAAGGCGCTCTGGTGATCTCAAGTCTAAGGATCACATGTACCACCATTTGTTAGAGGATTTGTTCCATAGACACTGGGGCTACCATCCATATGGAATCCTCTAGTGGGTTAGTCCTTGCTGCGGTGTAATCGCTTATAGTAAGCACCCATGTGTTGCACCAGGTTGTGGTTGTCACCAAACAACCTTGACAAGTGAGATCAGCCACTGCCTTTCGATAGGGTCGTTCAACACTATTATAGCCTTAATGTATTATTTGTGCCCTTACTTCAGAATAATACTGGGGCTATGGACGTTTCTAGAATGGCCACCATATGTACTCATAGGGTTCTCACTATCAAGATTTGAAACACTTGATTCCCTCGTCACGGTTCTACCATTCTAAGGACATATATCAATACATATTGCAATAATAATGATTTATGCGATATAGTATAAAATGCCTTTTATTGATTAATGAACATTATTACAAAGAGTCAATTCCACAATAATTGATTGGCTCTAGGGCACCTACTCTAACATATATGTTAATTGATTTTAATTAAGATAATGATAAACAAAATTAAAATATCTAAATGGGAGTGTTTGGAAACAAGGGGTGTTTGGGTTGGAGCCCAAGCCTATTCCATAAGGGAATATGGCAATTAAACTTGCACTATAAAAGAAAAGGTTTAATTGAGAGAGAGTGAGATTAGATTTTTCATTTTTCATTTCACTCATGGAAAGAAAACTTTCCAGCCCCAAAACACTCTCCCACGCCAGATTGCTTTTTGCTTAGAATCAAAGTATTCTTTGATTTTTGTTTCTTGTTTCTTAAGGCTAAAGAGGATCTAGCAAATCCCTCTTTAGTTCCTTATGATTATCTTTGTGTGGACTACATCGGTTTGATCATACACTTTGGTAAATAGCGAAACCCATTCCAAGACAAGTTGGAGGAGCCTCTAAACATGGGTATGGTTTCTGAACCTTTAAACTGATTTTCTGCAGATTCGATTATAATGTATAAACTGTAATTTTTGTACCCTGATCTTGGTTCTAAGGAACGATCTACCATGTTGTTAATTTTGTTTTCTGCTGCGTCAATGGATCATTTCGTAACACCCCTATCATAGGCTAATAAATTCTTGTATCTTTTCATGAATTCTATCAACTGTCCTGTATTCTGCCTCAAACAATCGTCTGAAATCTCCTCAGGTCATAGTGGCTACATCATGAGTATCCTCCATCATCTCCCACCATATACGGGCATCACTCTTAAACAAAAAACTAGCATACCAGATCTTTTCCCAATTTGTCATGGGAAATAGTGTGTCATATGCTTCACAGATCTAATCCATTCTTCTACCACTACTGGGTCAGTCGTACCTCTAAATTTTGACGGTTGACGCTGACTAGGTAACCCATAAATATGCTCAAGATGACTTTATACTATCAGAGGTACCAACCTTTCTCTCTCATCTCTAGTGGTCGGTACTACAACTGGTGTCACAACTCTCTCTGATATACCCTGACTCTCTGCCAAAACCTGTTGAATGATGTTACAAATCCTTACTTCATCAAGGACAGGGGGAGTAGATCCTAACAGGTTGGATGGCTTACCCGTACTCGATGTATTCTTATTACCAGATCGAGTCATCTGTCTCATCTTAAACACGTATCACCAATACTATTAGTCAACTAATACAAGTGAGAAAAAGAAATAACTTACAATGATCAACTACGGTACGTCAACACGGTAGGAGAGGCACATTGTCAATTTCCCAAAATCGACACTCTGATACCAAAAATGCAATATACTATCTAGCTAGTAATTCTTTGAGAAATACATGACAAAATCCACTAAATAACTTTTGTAAACATATATACATGGAGGTATATATTGTAAAATCCAAAAATTCTAATTTTAATTCATATAAATATATACACAAAATAATTGATAAACTTTAATAAGTACAAGGTAGTCTTGGACAGTACTGCCAAACTCCTCCGCTTCTTGATGTCCCACCCAACCGTAAATCAAGTAGTACCTACAAAACAGTAGAATAATGGAGTGAGCACTAATTGCTCAGTAAGTAAACCAAACTGCACTACTGTTTTTCCTCTATTACTCATGGTTTGATTTTCCTTTTCTCACTTTAATCTTTGCTAATATTCATCATTCTTCTATGATATTCTGCATTCTTTTCTGATATTCTGATTTGCTACTTATCAACGTGCAAAGACAATGAATAAAACTGTACATTGTCAAGAACATAAGAAATGCTAAATCATGCAAGTAGCATAACACATATGCAGAATAATAAACTTTCTTGAGAAAGGAACTTTCTTTTCTTTTCTATTTTATGTCTCTTATGCTGTATCTCTTTCTTTTCTTTTATGCTGCTCTTTCTCTTTCTTATTTTGTTTCTCTTTCTTTCTTTTCTATTCTGGTTTTTCGATCGGACTAGGTTAAGGCATGGATTTGGAACCCTAGCCATGTGAGTGTATACTGGGTACAGTCCTCATCTACATGCACTACTGACAGACCGTACAAATGTTGTATCTCTCTATTGAGGTTGCTCACTGATGGCAGTGTACATGTAGGTATTCTCTATTAGGAATAGTCTTTATCTACATGCACTATTGACATACTGTACAAATGATGTATGCCTCTGCTAAGGCCGCTCACTGATGGTGGCGTGCATGTGGGTATCTCTGTCACTCACGAGTTCCCCATCGCAACAACCTTATAACATAACATGCTGTAGAAAGAGAATAGAAAGAGATACCATACACATTTCTAAATAAATTTCCAAGCTATGGAAATTTTTCACTTGCATTCTTTAGTAAATGAGAAATAATACATATTTGCATGTTAGCTCAAAAGAAAACTACAAGCCATTTTCTTTTCTTTCTTTTCTCATTCTTTGCTAACATATTCTTTAAGATTCTCATTTACCAAATCAAGGCTATATATAAATAAATCATATGGACAATATATGCATGATCAAGCCCATTCTTTGATGTTCTTTCGAAGTTCACATACACAAACTTGAAAATTCACTATGGCATAATGATATGTCATGACATATTCTACCATTTCTATTATCAACAATACCATATCAAAGTAACATTTTAACTAGTGTGCTATTCAAGAAGTAGTTGTTGGAGTAGGTGCCCTAGAGCCAATCAATTATTGTGGAATTGACTCTTTGTAATAATGTTCATTAATCAATAAAATGCATTTTATACTATATCACGTAAATCATTATTATTGCAATATGTATTGATATATGTCCTTAGAATGGTGGAACCATTACGAGGGTATCAAGTGTTTCAAATCTTGATAGTGAGAACCCTATGAGCACATATGGTGGCCATTCTAGAAACGTCCATAGCCACATTATTATTCTGAAGTAAGGGCATAGATAATACGGTAATGCTATCATAGTGTTGAACGACCCTGTTGAAAGGCAATGACTGATCTCACTTATCAAGGTTGTTTGGTGACAACCAGCAACACATGGGTGCTTGCTATAGGCGATTACACCGCAGCAAGTTCACTGGACTAACCCACTAGAGGATTCCATATGGATGGTAACCGCAATGTCTATGGAAAAAATCCTCTAACGAATGGTGGTGCATATGATCCTTAGACTTGAGATCACCGGAGCGCCTTGTGTACCAATTGGTGTAGTTTGACACTAGCCTAACGCAGTTCTTTTCAGAGCTGTCAATACGGTGGTGATTGGCTGCATCAAGGAATGTATCAAGACTATGGTGTATTGACAGAGGTTCATCACTCCCGGGTATGGGAGAAAGTTATCTCACGACGCAATTCAGTATATGGCAATGACACTAAAATTGTGGCTACAGTTGGATTGAGTTGTTGCTCTATCCAGTTGATAATACGTGTCATTGGTCTAGAAACTGAATAAATAATATCGAGAGTAACTGAAGGTTGACACTATTTCTATGCCTTCGTCTCGTCGAGATAACGTATGATGAAAGGATCGAATTGCACGGTAACCATATCGTTGATAGGTAGCTACTTTGCTGAATCCGAATCTATCAGGTGGCCATGATGCCTTGCTAGGGGCCAATCTTGGTCTGCATATTAGTGAGACGATTAATTGGTGTTAATCGCGATACTATACACTGTCGATATGATGAGGAGCCTATGGGTCACACACATAGAAGATAATTTAAGATCCAAGAAGAAAGAATGGTGTTTTCGTCTTTTAAAGTGAAAGGGTATTTTGGTAATTTCACAGTGCAATTAAATTTGCTAAGGTCGTAGCCTTTATTTAATTTGTTAGAAAAATTAAATAAGTGAAATTACGTTTAAATGTGTGGGCACATATATTTAAATATATTATCATTATTGTTAAATAATATATATTAATTGATTTTAATTGAGATAATGATGGAAAATAAAATAAATATTAAATTGGGAGTGTTTGGCAACATGGGGCGTTTGGGTTGGAGCCCAAGCCTATTCCATATGGGAATATGTAACGCCCCGCTTGAGGTACGTTGTTATTGTTTCCTCTTTTGCCCTTAATCGAGTTGGTTTTTGTTATTATTGTATGTTTGAGTGTTATGTTGAATGTTTGCCCTGAAATTGGTTGAAAAGTGAAGAATCTTAGTATATCAAGCTTCGCCGGGGCGAAGAAGAATCTTCGCCGCGGTGAAGATGTGTTGGAACCAAGGGTGAAACTCTCTGGACAGTTTCGCCGCGGCGACAGAGGTTTCTTCGCCGCGGCGACAGGCCGAATAAAATGTTGAGTGAGTTTTAGACATTTTCTTCCCCAAGGGTTATTTGACCATTCTACCCCTAATTAGCAGGAAAAGTGGGGAGTGAATTGTAAGGATTTTTCATGGAGAATATATTGATGTGGGGGTGAGTTTGTAATGAATCAAAGGATATGGATGGAATTTCCAAAGAAGAATAAGGGCAAAATGGGAATGAGTGTGTTTATATTTCATTAAAAGGCATTAGACTCAAAGAACCCCTCATTTCTCTTCTTCTCAAACGTGACTCTCCATTCTTCTCCTCTCAACTTCTCTTTTCTTTTGATCAAGGATTTCCAAGGGATTTTTGAAGGATTTTAGGGTAGAAAAGCAACCTAAGGCTTCCTAAGGTAAGGATTTCTTCTTAAGTTGTGTGATTTGGGAGTTTTAACCCATATCGAAGTTTGAGGGTTTTCATTCTTTTGGTTAAGATTTGAGGAGATATCAAGCTAAACAAGTGAAAGGAAGAATTTGTGAAGTCTCTCCTTAACAAGTAAGTAAAACCCAACCCTTCCCAAGTTGAGATTGATGAATTTTCTTGATTAGGGTTTGTTAGAAATGATGTATGTATGTGTTGTGCATGTAATATAGCATGTATGAAGGATTAAATAGTGAATTCTATGCTTTGTGATTGTCTATACCTTGCAAAATTGAGAAATGGGTTGTTGGTTTGGCAAGGTAGTTGAGATGGAATTTAAGGGGTATTATGTATTCCCTTTTTGGAAGTGTTTTCTATGGCAGGTTTTGTGGCCTTGTGAAGGGGTTTTCCCCCATTTAAGATGGTTAAGAAAAGTTTTAGAATCATGGCTATGATAGAGTGTTATAGTGCACATGAGTTGTTTGATGAAATGCCTAATAGAGGTTTGAGTGTGAGGAATGAACCTTAATTCTTGCAACATTGCATGTTGGCATTTCACAAGTGCATTAGTAGAGATGAATCATCCATGTGCATTGTTATACGCATTGAAAAGTGACCTAAGAAAGAGTAGGAAACTTTGTGTATAGAAATACCCTATGAGTAGAGCTTAGTGGGTAAAATTACTCTAAGGGTAGAGAGCATTGAAAAATGCTACAATAGAATGAGTTAGAAGAGTATATGGGGATGATAGCTTTGTGATCATCACCCATCCGTTAGGGAATCGGATTGATGCTTTGTGATCATCATCCGAATGGCCCTTAGAGAGATGGGTCGATGCTTTGTGATCGTCACCCAATGAGTAATAGGAATGGGTAGATGCTTTGTGACTACTACCCGATTAATTAAGAGATATGTGGGTTGATGCTTTGTGATCATCATCCAACGGCTAATAGAAGCGGGTTGATGCTTTGTGACCATCACCCGATGGTGACTAGAGACGGGTAAATGCTTGGTGATCGTTACCCCAAAATTCATGAGGAACGGGTAGGTGCTAGGTGATCTCCACCCGGCAGTTAGGAGGAATCCGAGTTGGTGCTTGGTGATCCCCATTCGGTAGTCACTAAGAACGGGTTGGTATGTGGTGAATTCCACCCGATAGCCATAGAGTGAAATGGTGCTGTGAACGCCATTCGGCCGTACCTCTGGTAAGATGAGGTCATGATGTTATTAGAAACAGAAATAGAAACGCAATTAGAAAAGGAAAGAATTGAGAGTCTCACACAGGGGACAGACAGTTAGAGAGTTTTACTTACGAGCATTAATTGTGCTCACCCTGCTTATTTTCCTTTGTGGATGCAGGGTTCTAGGTGATGTTGCGGTCGGAGGCGTCGACAAGCAATGAGGAATAGCTACACTGTTTCCCTGTTTTGTCTTTTGAAATACATTTTGTAAACAAGTACTCTTTATGTATAAAAGACACATGAATTGTAATGAAAAGAAACATTTTGGGCCCAATTTTCTATTGTTATTTGCATGCATTGTACTAGTTTTCAGTAGGTGTTACATTTTTTGGTATCGAGCAAAGATTTTGGGATTGAACAGGTGTACTATTCTCATTGCCACGACCTCTAACCACTATGTGAGTAATTCTTTCCTTACGGGTAATTGTTTCTTGAGTTCATTAGTGTGATCATTTTGTAGATGAGGCGTAGTTATCGAAATCGCGGTAAAGGTGTGGTGAATGAAGGAGAACCTTCTAACCCACCAGTCTACGCCCTCCCTTGGATGAAGCTAGAATCCGGGGAATAATACAGCAGGTTATGATTGAAACTCGGGGAGAGTTGTACCCCCGCATGTGCACCGCCCGCTTACGCGAGCAGGGCAAACGGTACCTCCCCGCACGATGCAGCTTGAACCGATTTATGGTCTTTCCAATCAACATCAGCCCTCGAGTTTAAAGGGTACTCAGAGATCCAGGTGATAGCGAAGAGTGGCTTGGGTTAGTAGAGCGAGCCACGGGTTTATTTCCCATGTCGGGACCGGGAGAAGATCCGGTATGCGAGTTTCTTGTTTCGGGTGATGCCCGAATTTGGTGGGAATTGATGGAAGAAACTCACGACGCAGTAATGACGTGGGAAGAGTTTAGGCAAGAGTTTGAGGTGAGTATAGAACAGAGGACCAAGTTCATGAGAAGGTCCAAGAATTTATCGTTCTGACAAGGGACTAGCGTGAAAGAGTACTCGGTGAAGTTCAACGCCCTTGCAAGGTTTGCAGGGAATAGTTAGCACTCCGGCCTTGAGAAGAGATAAGTTTGTACATGGATTGAAGCCGGAGATAGCCCGGGATATTATGACAAGCTCCAACCCTCCTCGGAATTATAGCGAGGCTTTGAGGCGGGCAATGAAGGCGAAGATTTTTGAGAACAAAATCTTCCCCGTAGGATCCTCGACAGGAGGACCGAAGGAGCTACCCTCTGCTCCCCAGAGAGAGAAGCATGAGGGTGTAAGAGGCAAAGAAATGAAGAACCAGAAGAAGAAGTTTCCGTATAAACAGAATAGAAAAGAGTGGAAGAATAAACGACCTCGGACGGAGGATTTCCTCCTTGCCCTAAATGCGGGAAGAACCACCCGGGAGAGTGTCGAGGGATCGAGAGTGTGCTATAGGTGCCGACAGCCAGGGGCACATGATGAGAGATTGTAAAGCTCCTCTTCCACCAACTACTCGGGGTTCGGGTGGAGGTATCGCGAATGCCGTAGTTTTACCGTGGCACAAGGGGAAGCAGAGGTCCACCCATCACCATTATCGGGTCGGCTTATTTCATGCAGTCCCCTTATATGCTTTAATTGATTCGGGTGCTACCCATTCGTTTATATCCTATGGGATGCTGGAGAGATTAGGTTTGAAACCTGTTAGAACGGCACAACCCATTAAGATAAAGCTACCCGATGGGGTTAGTGTCGTGACTCAAGAGATTTTGTTGAGAGAGTCCTTAGTGATCCAGGGTAGAGAGTTAATCGTTGACTTAATAGTTTTCGATATGCCCGATTTTGATGTGATTCTGGGCATGGATTTCCTAGGGAGGTATGGAGTAGAGATTGACTGTCGGAAAAAGAAGGCGAGGTTTAACCTCGATTGTGGAGATAAGTTTAGTTTTGGAGAAGGCCATCAGTTGAGCATGCTGATTAGTAATGTAAAAGCCAGGAAGATGTTGAGAAAGGGGTGTGAAGGGTATATAGCCCATGTAGTGCAGAGTGGTGATATTCCACAGTTAGAGATTCAGAGGGTGCCAGTAGTTCGAGACTTCCTAGATGTGTTCCCGGAAGAGTTACGGGTTTGCCTCCGAGAGAGGAGGTAGAATTTAGTATCGAACTAGCACCAGGGGACAACACCAATATCTAAAGCCCCTTATCGAATGGCCCCCAACCGAACTCCAAGAATTAAAGCAACTCCAAGAGCTTTTAGATAAAGGCTTCATCCGACCAAGTCATTCTCCTTGGGGAGCTCCAATCTGTTTGTGAAAAAGAAGGATGGATCACTAAGGATGTGTATCGATTATAGGGGAGTTGAATAAAGTTACGGTGAAGAATAAGTACCCGCTACCCGGATAGATGACCTTTTTGATCAGGTTGAAAGGAGCGGCGGTGTTCTCCAAAATTGATTTGA
Organism: Pistacia atlantica; assembly: GCA_026229545.1. NCBI lineage: Eukaryota > Viridiplantae > Streptophyta > Magnoliopsida > Sapindales > Anacardiaceae > Pistacia > Pistacia atlantica. The sequence goes on from JAPEIT010000014.1 coordinate 95,974, forward strand.
GGTCCTGGGTATCATCAGGTGAGTGGTTGCCGAAGATGTGGCTAAGACCGCCTTTTCGTACAAGGTATGGGCATTATGAATTTGTAGTAATGCCGTTTGGTTTGACCAATGCCCCTGCAGTTTTTATGGACTTGATGAACAGGGTATTTCATGAGTACTTGGATCAGTTTATTGTTGTCTTCATCGACGACATTCTGATTTACTCAAAGTCAAGAGAAGAGCATGAGAAACACTTGAGTTTAGTGCTACAAGGTGAGAAAAGAAAGTTGTGTGCTAAATTCTCCAAGTGTGAGTTTTGGCTGAATCAAGTGATATTCTTGGGTCATACCGTCAAGGAAGGGATTTCAAGAGATCCAGGTAAAGTGCAGTAATCCCTGGAACGGTAGGTCGAGAACAGAAAGAAATCAGAGTTTAGGCTTAGCATGGTTACTACCGGCGATTTGTACTCTGGGGATTCGCCCACTTGGCTAAACCGTTGGATGTACTCTTACTAAGCGTAAAACTCCTTTTGTCCGGTCACAGGCTTGTGAAGAAAGCTTTCAAGAATTGAAGAAGAGGTTAACATCGGCTCCATGCTAGTGTTACCGCGAGGAGGGTGTAGATTATGACATTTTTACAAATGCCTCTTTGAGGGGACTTGGTGTTGTGTTAATGCGGATTAGGTAGGGTCATAGCTTATGCTTCTCAATTGAAAGAGTACGAGACCAGATACCCTACGCATGACCTAGAGTTAGCAGCTGTGGTCTTTGCTTTAAAGATTTGGAGGCATTACCTTTATGGTGTGAAGAGTAATATCTACACCGATCATAAGAGTCTAAAGTACTTCTTCACCCAAAAGGAGTTGAATATGAGGCAGAGAAGGTGGTTAGAGCTGGTCAAGGATTATGATTGTGAGATCAAATATCAACCTAGGGAAAGCCTAATGTTGTAGCCGATGCTTTGAGTAGAAAAGCCCATGTTTTCCTGGGCACCTGAGCAGCAGTTAACTGTAAGAATTGTCTAAGGAATGTATTGAGGTGGTTCCTGGGAAAAAATTGCCCTGTACCTAGTGGTACAGTCCTCTTTACTAGAGGAAATTAGAGAAAAGCAAATGGCTGATGAGTGGTGTCAGAAAATAGTTCAGCAAGTGCGTGAGGGCAGGACATCATAATTCTTTGTGAAAGATGGTGTCCTCTATTTCAGAAATCGGTGGTGCATTCCTCCAAATGAGGAGTTGAAACGAAAGTCCTTATAGAGGCTCATGACACACCGTACACCGCTCATCCGGGAGCAACCAAGATGTATCGAGGATATTAAGAAAGGCTATTGGTGGTGGGTATGAAGAAAGACATTGCGAGTTTGTGGCTAAATGTCTAACTTGTCAATAGGTGAAAGCGCAACATCAACTACTGTCAGGGTTGTTCAACCATTGAGTCAAGAGTGGAAAGCCCTGGGAGTATTTAATGGACTTTACTACTGGGTCTTCCCTGTATAGTGTAGCCGGGTGTAATGCCTTATGGGTGATTGTGGATAGATTAACTAAGTCAGCCCATTTTCTCCCGGTAAAGGAAAGTACCACTACGGATCGGTTGGTCACGGTTACCTCAAGGAGATAGTCGATTGCATGGTGTGCCCAAAACTATAGTATCGATAGAGATTCTAGATTTGTTTCAATCTCGGACAAGTTTACGAAGAGTTTGGGTACCCGTTTAGCATTTAATCTTGCCTATCATCCTCAGACAGATGGCCAAACCGAGAGAGCGAATCAGGTGCTCGAGGATATGTTGAGAGCCTGTTGCATGGATTATAGGGTATCCTGGCATGAGATGTTACCATTAGTGGAATTTGCCTACAACAACGGTTACGGTCTACAATTAGAATGGCGCCTTACGAGGCTTTGTATGGTAGAGGTGTAGTAGTCTCCGCTTCATTGGGATGAAGTAGGTGAAAGAGATGAGTTGAATATCGCTCTTGGGCAGATGACTCGAAACTAGTAGAAGATGTGAAGGTAATCAGAAATAGAATGAAGCAAGCCCAAGATCGGAGGAAGAGTTATGCCGACTTGAAGAGGAAAGAGGTGGAATTCCAAGTGGGCGACAAAGTGTTTCTGAAAGTTTCCCCTTACAAGCGAGTCATGCGGCCGGAAGCAAAGGGAAGTTAGCAGGAGGTATGTAGGTCCTTTTGAGATCTTACGGTGTAGGAAAGGTGGCTTCATGTGGACACTACCACCTAGTATGGACAGGGGTGCATGATGTCTTCCATGTCTCGATGCTACGGAAGTATGTAAGTGATCCCTCCACATCCCCGAGCGTAGAAGGCGTTGAAGTAACAGAGAATCTAGTATATGAAGAACGTCCGGTTGATTTTAGATCGAAGGGTTAAATGGCAACAACTTCTGAATTGAGTGTTCCGCTAGTGTTAAGCCGGTCCTTTCGGAGGAATCACAAAGAAGAGGCCACTTGGGGAAGTAGAGCGAGACATGCGGAATCGTTTCCCGAGTTATTTGTTTGAATTTCTGGGGACGAAATTCTTTTAAGGGAAGAATTGTAACGCCCGCTTGAGGTACGTTGTTATTGTTTCCTCTTTTGCCCTTAATCGAGTTGGAAAAAGCTTAGGATATGCCCTCGAGCCAGATTGCCTCTTTGCCCTGAAATTGGCCCTTGGTTGCAAAAGTGAAGAATCTTAGTATATCAAGTCCGCTTGGGCGAAGAAGAATCTTCGCCGGCGGCGTGTGCTTGGAACCAAGGGTGAAACTGACATGGGCCATGCAGCGGACAGAGGTTTCTTCGCCGCTTGCATGAGCCGAATAAAATGTTGAGTGAGTTTTAGACATTTTCTTCCCCAAGGGTTATTTGACCATTCTACCCCTAATTAGCGGGGAAAAGTGGGGAGTGAATTGTAAGGATTTTTCATGGAGAATATGTTGATGTGGGGGTGAGTTTGTAATGAATCAAAGGATATGGATGGAATTTCCAAAGAAGAATAAGGGCAAAATGGGAATGAGTGTGTTTATATTTCATTAAAAGGCATTAGACTCAAAGAACCCCTCATTTCTCTTCTTCTCAAACGTGACTCTCCATTCTTCTCCTCTCAACTTCTCTTTTCTTTTGATCAAGGATTTCCAAGGGATTTTTGAAGGATTTTAGGGTAGAAAAGCAACCTAAGGCTTCCTAAGGTAAGGATTTCTTCTTAAGTTGTGTGATTTGGGAGTTTTAACCCATATCAAGTTTGAGGGTTTTCATTCTTTTGGTTAAGATTTGAGGAGATATCAAGCTAAACAAGTGAAAGGAAGAATTTGTGAAGTCTCTCCTTAACAAGTAAGTAAAACCCAACCCAAGTTGAGATTGATGAATTTTCTTGATTAGGGTTTGTTAGAAATGATGTATGTATGTGTTGTGCATGTAATATAGCATGTATGAAGGATTAAATAGTGAATTCTATGCTTTGTGATTGTCTATACCTTGCAAAATTGAGAAATGGGTTGTTGGTTTGGCAAGGTAGTTGAGATGGAATTTAAGGGGTATTATGTATTCCCTTTTTGGAAGTGTTTTCTATGGCAGGTTTTGTGGCCTTGTGAAGGGGTTTTCCCCCATTTAAGATGGTTAAGAAAAGTTTTAGAATCATGGCTATGATAGAGTGTTATAGTGCATGAGTTGTTTGATGAAATGCCTAATAGAGGTTTGAGTGTGAGGAATGAACCTTAATTCTTGCAACATTGCATGTTGGCATTTCACAAGTGCATTAGTAGAGATGAATCATCCATGTGCATTGTTATACGCATTGAAAAGTGACCTAAGAAAGAGTAGGAAACTTTGTGTATAGAAATACCCTATGAGTAGAGAGCTTAGTGGGTAAAATTACTATATGGGTAGAGAGCATTGAAAAAATGCTACAATAGAATGAGTTAGAAGAGTAGTATAGTGGGGATGATGCTTTGTGATCATCACCCGACCGTTAGGGGAATCGGATTGATGCTTTGTGATCATCATCCGAATGGCCCTTAGAGAGATGGGTCGATGCTTTGTGATCGTCACCCAATGAGTAATAGGAATGGGTAGATGCTTTGTGACCACTACCCGATTAATTAAGAGATATGTGGGTTGATGCTTTGTGATCATCATCCAACGGCTAGTAAGCGGGTTGATGCTTTGTGACCATCACCCGATGGTGACTAGAGACGGGTAAATGCTTGGTGATCGTTACCCCAAAATTCATGAGGAACGGGTAGGTGCTAGGTGATCTCCACCCATAGCCTTAGGAGGAATCCGATGCTTGGTGCTTCGGTGATCCCCTGCTCTGGTGAGTCACTAAGAACGGGTTGGTACGTGTGAATTCCACCCGATAGCCATAGAGTGAAATGGTGTGTGAACGCCATTCGGCCGTACCTCCCGGTAAGATGAGGTCATGATGTTATTAGAAACAGAAATAGAAACAGAATTAGAAAAGGAAAGAATTGAGAGTCTCACACGGGACAGACGGTTAGAGAGTTTTACTTCTTGAGCATTAATTGTGCTCACCCCGTTATTTTCCTTTGTGGATGCAGGTTCTAGGTGATGTTGCGGTCGGAGGGGCGTCGACAAGCAATGAGGAATAGCTACACTGTTTCCCCTGTTTTGTCTTTTGAAATACATTTTGTAAACAGTACTCTTTATGTATAAAAGACACATGAATTGTAATGAAAAGAAACATTTTGGGCCCAATTTTCTATTGTTATTTGCATGCATTGTACTAGTTTTCAGTAGGTGTTACAGAATAGGGCAACATGATTATTGACTATAAAAAGAAAAATGTGTTAATTAAATGTGACAGATTTTTCTTTGAAAAAAAACACAGCAGCCCCTCTTTGACAATACACTCCCACGGCAGAATCAAAATTGCCCAAAAATCAATTCATTTGATTTGTCTTCTTGATTCTTAAGGCTAAGGAGGATCTAGCAAATCCCTCCTTAGTTCTTTTGAGATTATCTTTGTGTGGACTACGTGGGTTCGATCCTACACTTGGATCGGTAGCAAAACATTCGTTGATAAATTTGGAGGAGCCTCCAAAGTGCGTTTGTTTTCTTTAAACTCATATTTATTTTTCTGCATATTTTATTTAATATAAATTGTAAAATTATACCCTTGATCTTGGCTCATGTAAACGATCCCTAAATTATATTTTTTTTGTTTCCGTTGCGTGTATGGGACCGTTTACTAACAGCAGTAAAGTTTCAAGTTACTTGAACCAAGCACTAAGGGCCATCTCTCTCATTGAACTAACATAACCAAGTGATATTCTAAACTTTGGCATAACAAAATGTACTCTTGAATACTAAAATTTACACTTGGTTAAGCCCAACATAATCTTTCTACTTCAATTCTTGCCTTTCTCTAACCCTTTCTTCAATAGGGTTTAGCCAACTCATGCATGCATTTTCTCTTTCGATTTTCATCAAACAATTCATATGCACATGCAACTACTATGTTGGCTACACTTCCACGTCTCTCTAAATCCACCAAAATTTGAGCAAAAACTCACTAACTATAGCATTAAACCTGGCCGTTTTCAACAATTCTCAACACTTCAAAATTTCCCACTCATCACATACTCATACACTACTTCTCATGGCTGGAAATTACACATCATTCAACCTCAAAAACAGCCAACAATTCTCACATACAAACATGCAAGAATCATTCTATACAAGTCTTGCTCAAATCAAAGCTGAAATTAGGTTTACTTACCTTGAATGTGTCATATCACCTCCTTTTGCTAAAAGTCTCTTCCTGTTGGACCTAGATCATATAAAAACCATAAGAATTTAACACTTTAAAGGTTAATCACACACCTTGTGCTAGAATCTTACCTTTGGATGCTTTAGGATTGAAAATCTATAAAAATCCAAGCCAAATCCTATGAGTTCCCTTTGAAATTTAGTGAAAGAAAATTGAGAGAAAAATGGGTGAGGATGGCGTGTACAAGGGCTGAAATATGTCTAGGGTTTCTTGTAATGAAACCTTATATCTAATATTATATCCATGTATTCCCATTTTGTCCTTGCACTTTCTATGAAATTCCACCTATATCCTTTAGTCAATTACCAAAATACCCTCATTTTTATTATCTTCTTCAAATTATTTTGCCTTTCACTTCCCACTTTTTCATCTAATTATGAGTGAAAAGACCATTTTACCCCTAATGAACTTTTAAGGAATTTTCTTCACATTTGTCTAAGGTGATTAAAGAAATCTAACAAAATGTATTAGGGCATAAATAAAATTACGTACCTTGATATGGGTGTTACACGACCTCGCTGGTTCACCAAGAATCCTAAGACTTTTCCCGAGCTTACTCCAAAAGCACACTTCAAGGGATTCAATTGCATTTGGTATTTCCCAAGGATATCAAACATCTTGCCCAAGTGATCGATATGCCTCTCTGTGACCTTCGATTTGATGAGCATGTCGCTGATGTACACCTCTATGGTTTTGCCAATCTATTCAGCAAACATTTTGTTAACCAAACGTTGATATGTTGATCCAACATTCTTCAGTCCGAATGGCATAACCTTGTAACAATAAATACCCCGGTCAGTAGTAAATCGACCTAATACAATGGGATTTGGTTGTATCTTGAGTATGCATCCATGAAGTTGAGAAGTACGTTTCCTATTGTCACCTCTACTAGCCTATCAATAAGGGGTAGCGAAAAGTTGTCTTTGGGACATGCTTTGTTGAGATAATTGAAATCGATGCAAGTCCACCACTTTCCATTCGATTTCTTCACTAAAACTGAGTTGGTGAGCCAATCCGGATTTTTCACTTCTCTTATGAAGTTGATGTTCAAGAGCTTACAAACTTCATCTTTGAGTGCTTGAGATTGCTCAGAATCTATCGACCTTCTTTTCTACCTGATTGGTCAGACTTTAGGGTTGACATTTAGTCAATGGCATATCACCTCTGGATTGATCCCTACCATGTCCGCATGAACCCAAGCGAACACGTCGAGATTCTTTTTTAAGAACCCCACCAATTTGTCTACCAACTCACTACCCAAGTTACTCCCGATTTTTAGGATACGAGTCGGGTCTTCCTCACTGACAGGTGTTAAGTGTTGGAAATGCATATTTATTTAGCGATTTGGGGGTGAAATTATAAGGACTTTAAGGTTTAATGCATGACTTATGATGTGAATTCTTTCATGTTTTGTTATCTTCCGAAATCATGGGTGTTGTGTGTGTTTTAAGGTATTTAGGTGGAATGGATTATTCATGCTTGTAATGGTGTTCGGACATCATGGACCCATCGAGTGCGGATAAATCAAGGCAAGAAGAAAAAAAGAGTGAAATTCCAACTTTGCACCGCAACACGATTTCCTGAGCCATGGCGTGGTACAATTTTTTTGAAGAAGAAATCACTTGAAATACGCTGGGGTGCAATTAAACCGAGCTGTGATGCAACTAAATCACGCCAGGGCGCAAATCGCGTAGAATATAAAAATGTCACATTTCCAACCATAATTTTGGTGACCAGTATTTACAAGTTTGCCATTTTGTCTAAAAATTATATAAAGGCAGCTTTAGTCTGTTTTTAGGGAGTTTTGAGGTTTGAGATACACATTTTGGAGAGAATACATTTGGGGCTTCTTGGGAGAGGAGAGGAGAGGAGAGGTGGTTAGGTTCGCCTCCTCTCTTTCTCTTTTGTTCTTCACGATTATGGTTCCAGGTGTTGTTGTTTCTTTTCCTTTATGTTGTACTTTGTTTTCTAGGGATTTGATGTAATCTAATTGAAGGCTTGTGTTTTACTGTTATTTTATTTGTTTGATCCATTATATTATGTTCTAGATTCATTCATTGCATTTAATTCAATCTTTAGTTGATATTGTTAGTAAACGGTCCCGTATACGCAGCGGAAACAAAAATATAATATAACAGGATCGTTTACATGAGCCAAGATCAAGGGTATGATTTTACAATTTATATTAAATAAAATCTGCATAAATATTCAACATGAGTTAAGAGAAACAAACGCACGTTGAAGGCTCCTCCAAATTTGTCGACGAACGTTTTGCTACCGATCCAAGTGTAGGATCGAACCTGCGTAATCCACACGAAAACAATCTTAAAAGAACCAAAGAGGGATTTGCTAGATCCTTTTTGGCTTCAAGATTAAGAAGAAAAGAAGAATCAATTGAATTGATTTTAGGCAATAGGTGTTACTGACGTGGGAGAAGCAAAAGGGCTGCTGTGTTTTTTTTGGTTTTTCAAAGAAAATCCTTAATTAAAAATCACACACACTTTTTCCTTTTATATTTAAAAACAATTTGCCCTAATCCCATACGGAATAGGCTTGGGCTCCAACCCAAACGCCCCATGTTGCCAAACACTCCTAATTTGATTTATTTTAATTTCCATCATTATCTCAATTAAAATCAATTAATATATATATTTAAATATATATATATATTAACATTTAACAATAATGATAATATATTTAAATATGTGTGAACACATATTTAAACGTAATTTCACTTATTTAATTTTTCTAACAAATTAAATAAAGGCTACGACCTCAGCAAATTTAATTGCACTGTGAAATTACCAAAATACCCTTTTGCCTTAAAAGACGAAAACGCCCTTCTTTCTTCTTGCATCTTAAATTGTCTTCTATGTGTGTGACCCTTAGGCTCCTCATCATATCGGCAGTGTATAGTATTGCGATTAACACCAATTAATCGTCTCACTAATACACAGACCAAGATTGGCCCCTAGAAGGCATCATGGCCACCCGATGATTCGGATTCAAAGCAAAGTAGCTACTGTCAACGATATGGTTACCGTGCAATTCGATCCTTTCATCATTCGTTATCTCACGAGGCGAAGGTATAGAAATAGTGTCAACCTTCGGTTACTCGATATTATTTATTCAGGTTTACGGACCAATGACCCGTATTATAAACTCGGATAGAGCAACAACTCAATCCCTACCGTGGCCACGCTTTTAGTGTCATTGCCATATACCGAATTGCGCCGTGAGATAACTTTCTCCCGTACCCGGGAGTGATAAATCCTTTGTCAATCCACCATAGTCTTGATACACTCCGTGATGCAGCCAATCACCACCGTATTGACAGTTCTAAAAAGAACTGCGTTAGGCTAGTGTCAAACTACACCAATCGGTGCACAAGGCGCTCCGGTGATCTCAAGGCTAAGGATCACATGCACCACCATTCGTTAGAAGGATTTGTTCCATAGACACGGGGTTACCATCCATATGGAATCCTCTCGGTGGGTTAGTCCAGTGAACTTGTTGTGGCGTAATCGCCACAACAAACACCCATGTGTTGCACCAGGTTGTCACCAAACAACCTTGACAAGTGAGATCAGTCACTGCCTTTCGACAAGGTCGTTCAACACTATGATAGCCTTACCGTATTATCTGTGCCCTTAGTTCAGAATAATACTAGGGCTACGGACATTTCTAGAATGGCCACCATATGTGCTCATAGGGTTCTCACTATCAAGATTTGAAACACTTGATACCCTCGTCACGGCTCTACCATTCTAAGGACATATACCAATACATATTGCAATAATAATGATTTACGCGATATAGAATAAAATGCCTTTTATTGATTAATGAACATTATTACAAAGAGTCAATTCTACAATAATTGATTGGCTCTAGGGCATCTACTCTAACAATCTCCCACTTGCACTATAGCCAATCATTCATGCCCTCAACACTGAATGACCCAAGTGCCTTCACTATAGCTAGTCATTCATGCACTCAACATTGAATGACCCAAGTGCCTATCATGCTTCTGCTACAACAAAAACTTTAATAGTGGGTTGGTAGGTATTCTGCAAATCTGCACATTCCCTTTCATATCGATCCTTGAGATCAGATTGAATCAACTAAGTAAGTGTTTGGATTACTGGTGAGACCGTGATTCCTCAGCCACAACAATGGCTCCATTGTTATCGCATACAACTATCTTGGATTAGCAATGCTTGAAATCACATCAAGTTCGTAATGAACTTCTTGATCCAAACCGCCTACACGGCAAAGATTAAAAATGCGGTACACTTAGCATCAATTGTAGAATCCCACTGCAAGACAGCAATTTGAGCTCTTGCAGCTCACTGCAGTTATATTGAGACAAAATGTGTAATCCCAAATTGCGAACTATAATCATCCTTTTCCTGTTTGGAAATAGCGTCACTGTATTCTCTTACAGTGAGCTCATCTTTCTTCCATTATCCAAGAATATATATTCTTAAGCCCTTTTCAAGCACTTAAGAATGTCCATTGACACTCACCCAGTGTCATTCACTTGGATTTAGTTGATATCTTCTACTAGTGTTGAATGCACATAAGACATCAATCTAAGTACATAACATATTGCTCACTTGAGCCTGATTGACATCCATTACAAATGCTGAATGCACATTAGATATCAATCTGAACATATAAGATGGATCCACTTGCTAAAGCATGTGGGATCCTCTTCATTCTATCTCTCTCATTGTGTGGTTAAAGACACATATCCTTACAGAGATAGACACCATATTCCATCAGAAGAAATCCCTTCTTGGATTTTTCTATACTGAATGTGTTCAGTACCTTGTCTATGTACTTTGACTTAGTTTGAGCAACCTACACGATCTATCACGATAGATCTTTATTCCAAGGATGTAGGCTGTTTCCTCTAAGTCCTTCATGGAGAAGCACTTGGATAACCAAGTCTTTACCGACTGCAAGTTCCGTATATCATTCCCGATCTATTGTATGTCATCGACATACAATACTAGGAATGCTACTGCGCTCCCACTCACTTTCTTGTAAACACAGGGTTCATCTTCGTTCTTGATAAAACCAAATTCTTTTACTGCTTCATCAAAACGAATGTTCTAGCCCCTTGAAGCTTGCTCGAGTCCATAAATGGATCTCTGCTACTTGCATACCTTATTAGCTTGACTATCAAGAACGAAACCATCAGGTTGTGTCATATACACATCCTCCTCAAGGTTTCCGTTCAGGAAAGCAGTTTTGACATCCATTTGCCAAAACCCATAGTCATGATATGCAGCAATTGCAAGCATAATCCGGATGGATTTAATCATGGCAACCGGCGAAAAGGTTTCTTCATAGTCAATGCCATGAATTTGTTTGAAACCTTTGGCAACCAGCCGTGCTTTATAAGTATGCACGTTGCCATCCATGTCGCTTCTTCTTGAAGACCCATTTACACCCTATGGGTTTTACCCTTCAAGGTGGTTCCACCGAGACCACACTTGGTTCTGGTACATGGAGTCCATCTCAGATTTCATGGCTTCAAGCCATTTAACGGAATCTGGATCCGATATAGCGTCTTCGTAGGTTCTGGGTTCATCGTCTTGGTAGACCAGTACATCACCATGTTGAGTCACGAGATAACCGTATCTCTCGGGCTCATGGCGTACTCTCCCAGATCTACGTAGATCCTGTGCTACTTGAGGTAGTTCACTTTGCTCCACAAGTTGTGGAGTAACCTCCTCATGATGCTCAACCACTTCCTGTGGCACATCATCCCGTCCTTCATCTAGTATATCCTGTGGTCCTAGAATTTCATCAAGTTCTACTTTTCTCCCACTAGTACTTCTTAAAAAATATTCATTTTCTAGGAAGACACCAGATCGAGCAATAAAAATTTTGCGCTCTTCAGGGTGGTAGAAATAGTATCCTTGGGTCTCCTTTGGATACCCCACAAATATACATTTACAGGATTTTGGGCCCAGCTTGTTCGAAGTCAATTTCTTAACATAAGCTTCGCAACCCCAAATCCTTAGATAAGACAAGTTGGGCTTTCCCCCTTCCATAGCTAATATGAAGTCTTATCTACAGACTTTGATGGCACACGGTTCAAAACGTGAGTCGCAGTCTCTAGGGCATAACCCTAGAACGATGTAGATAAATCACTAAAACTCATCATGAACCTAACCATATCAAGTAAGGTCTTGTTCCTCCTTTCCGACAATCCTTTGTGTTGGGGTGTATAAGGAGGAGTGAGTTGTGATACTATCCCACATTCCTTCAGGTATGTTTAGCTCAACTTGCCAAAGTTGGCATAGTAGTCATTTTGAGATTATCCTTGTTGTCTTTCTTAAGAACATAGTATTATGAAACAGTTCCATAAAGAATATTATTTATACTCAAGGACAATAATCCATTAGTAAACTAATATTCTCATTTGTCCTATGTGGACACAGAAATATATAATTTCTAGAAACTGAAGAAAAACCATAATAATCCACAAGTTCCAAGAAACAAGTCCATCGGCTAAATCAGACGATAAGATCTACAGCAAATGTAGCAAAGACATGCTTCATTTCCAATCGGTAGGTCCACCTCTCCCTCGGCGAGCAATCTACTCTACCGTAGTTCCTACACATCAATCAAATGTGAGTACCACATCTTGTGTCAACTAGATGTTTACGGGAGAAGTTAATCTCAATAACGTACCTGACGAAGAAGTAACATTCTTCTTCCCTTTTGCTAGGAAGGCCTTGCAATGTTTTCTCTAGTGACTAGGATTCCCACAGTGAGGACAAACGCCTTTCCTTTCTGCAACAGTTCTTTCCATCGACTTCTGAGCCCTTTTCTTTTCACTTGAGTTGGCTTCAACCAACATCAATGTTTCTAACATTTTCATGCCCTGACTCAGTAGTCTTCAACAAATCCAGAAGCTCGGAAAGGGTATTCTTCTTATCTTCCTCAATAAAGTCATAGACAAATTGAGAATAAGAATCCGTAATGATGTAATATTAGGTTTATTGCTAAACCTTCTCTAAGTCCACATCCCAAAATCTCAAGCTTGTTCATATACTCGATCCACTTGAGTATATGATCGCCAATTTTGGTACCCTCTTCCATCCTACATCCGAATAACGCAGAGACGCCATATGCTTCTCATTTCTTTCAAAGAAAATGAAGAATAGCCAAATCCATTTTCCGCATCGCTATCGCAGTAATGGTGCCATTGATGCAAGCACAATGTATCTAGTCATTTCGCTTTTGCATCATGTGTATGCTTCACATATACATACCCAGTCTCATGGATAGAACTATCGGCGAGCTGGTGATAGAGCTTGCTCAATGGTGTATAATCTATCGCTTGACTGAACTATATTATTTATACTTCTATACCAGTCAACGAAATTTTCACCATTCCATTTCTCCCCCAGTTCGATGATTTGTCGCAGTGATGTTGTGATCATTTTGCTCAAATTTAATTGAATCTACAAGTGCAGAAAAAGTATCCGTTATTACCATGTTCATTATTATTGTTTAATATGGTCTTTTATTAAACGAAGCTCCCACTATTTTACTCAAGTTAATAGCCCTCACCATTAACTCGGGAAAGCCCGTTGACTTTCCTAGTGGACCGAGATCCCATCCTGCCCATTTCAAACCTTCGCTTTGGCGAACAAGCCAAAATGAGTTGATTAGGTTAGGCCAACAAACTCAATCCACACCAGTTGATAGCTCCCACTATCAACCTCAAATGTGAGAAAGCCAACAAGCCAATCACACAATCCAATGGTTCCAACCATTTTCCTCAAGTGTGATTCTCGTATCGATGAAGTGGACACTACATGTCACCACGTACACATAATATGTGTACTGCTCTACTATGCCTATGACGCGTTTATCAACCTTTGCTTTGGCAAACAAGCAAAACCGTCATTTTAAGTCAACCCATCACCATTAAGGAAAACTCCAATGTATTTTAACCTCCCACTGGTAGAAATGTACCCTTCGCTTTGGCGAACAAGGTTTCGACGAACAGTGGTTTGATTAAAACCATGGTGATGGAAGGCTTACGTGACTTAATATAATTCAGTTGAGGGGTTTGTTATTTAATGTCTCATCAGATTATTATCTTTTTTAGAATGACATTTTTTGGCATGTTATCAAACATTCAACCTTAGCATGCATTCTAAACAAAAATTAAACGTGCAGGTACATGGCCCAACTAAAACCGATTTCCTCGAGCCTAGAGGAATCGGTGGGTCACCTAGGGGTCCTGTAATAAAAATCTTGAGTCTTCAAGTATGGTTGCCTCGTCCTTTGCTTCATCTTCAAGTACATTACAAAAACTATCGTTCTAAATTTACAATAAATAAATATACAAATTCTTTACATCAATAAATTTAGAAACCTCGATTTACATTCGAGGGGAATTAGATGAGAAGAGAATATACATCGAGAAGAGGAGAAAGGTAGGACACGCAGGCCCTATTTAATAAATAATACAACCATACATACCCAAATATTTTAAAACATTCACCCTTATGGTCTAAGGCTCATGTACCGGGCACCATGCAATATACAAACATGTACAAAGCATACATTTCAAAAACAATCAATTTCTGAAATTTGTGGGTTAATTACAATTTAGCCCCTGATAATTTATAGATTTACAGTTTGGTCCAAAAGTTTTGAAACTTTGCATTTTACCCTCTGCACACTTGGAAGTGTGCTCGCTGCAGCGATGAGTTAGATCGCCGCGGCGTGCATTGGTTTTGGTACAGCACGTCCAGGACGACGCGCGCATGGGTTATCGCGGCGAGGCGCTGCATACAATCGTCAAAGGACGATCGCCGCGGTGATGAGTTATATCGCCGCGGCGACAACTATCGCTGCGGCGATGGATTATATCACCGCGGCGAGCGTACACAGATCTGTAGCTCCGGATCTGTTCATACAGCAACCAAAAACACTCTAACCGGATTTTGCAATCAATCAAACACATTGATCTCAACAAAAATCCATCATGCATTAAACCAAACCAACAGATCATCAACAAATTAAATTAATCGATTAATCAGTTTCTTAAAAACATATTTCAAGACAGATTTACACAGATTCAATATGGCAACATATTATCATCAAATACATGTTATCAACCATACACATAAAAAAATTGTAAAATTCGGTACCTAGGCTCGATACCCTTTGTTAGTAAACGGTCCCATATACGCAGTGGAAACAAAAATATAATATAACAAGATCGTTTACATGAGCCAAGATCAAGGGTATGATTTTACAATTTATATTAAATAAAATCTGCATAAATATTCAACATGAGTTAAGAGAAACAAACGCATGTTGAAGGCTCCTCCAAATTTGTCGACGAACGTTTTGCTACCGATCCAAGTGTAGGATCGAACCTGCGTAGTCCACACGAAGACAATCTTAAAAAGAACCAAAGAGGGATTTGCAGATCCTTTTTGGCTTCAAGATTAAGAAGAAAGAAGAATCAATTGAATTGATTTTAGGCAATAGGTGTTATTCTTCTGGTGGGAGAAGCTTTAAAGGGTTGTGTGTTTTTTGGTTTTTCAAAGAAAATCCTTAATTAAAAATCACACACACTTTTTCCTTTTATATTTAAAAACAATTTGCCCTAATCCCATACGGAATAGGCTTGGGCTCCAACCCAAACGCCCCATGTTGCCAAACACTCCCAATTTGATTTATTTTAATTTCCATAATTATCTCAATTAAAATCAATTAATATATATATTTAAATAAATAAATAAATAAATAAATATATATATATATATATATATATATATATATATATATATATATATATATATATATATATATATATATATATATATATATATATTAACATTTAACAATAATGATAATATATTTAAATATGTGTGAACACATATTTAAACGTAATTTCACTTACTTAATTTTTCTAACAAATTAAATTAAACGCTACGACCTCAGCAAATTTAATTGCACTGTGAAATTACCAAAATACCCTTCACCTTAAAAGACGAAAACGCCATTCTTTCTTCTTGCATCTTAAATTGTCTTCTATGTGTGTGACCCTTAGGCTCCTCATCATATCGGCAGTGTATAGTATTGCGATTAACACCAATTAATCGTCTCACTAATACACAGACCAAGATTGGCCCCTAGCAAGGCATCATGGCCACCCGATAGATTGGATTCAGAAAGTAGCTACCTATCAACGATATGGTTACCGTGCAATTCGATCCTTTCATCATTCGTTATCTCGACGAGATGAAGGCATAGAAATAGTGTCAACCTTCGGTTACTCTCGATATTATTTATTCAGTTTCTAGACCAATGACCTGTATTATAAATTGGATAGAGCAACAACTCAATCCCATTGTAGCCACAGTTTTAGTGTCATTGCCATATATTGAATTGCACCGTGAGATAACTTTCTCCCGTACCCGGGAGTGATAAATCCTCTGTCAATCCACCATAGTCTTGATACACTCCTTGATGTAGCCAATCACCACCGTATTGACTCAAAAGAAGCTGCGTTAGGCTAGTGTCAAACTACACCAATCGGTGCACAAGGCGCTCCGGTGATCTCAAGTCTAAGGATCACATGCACCACCATTCGTTAGAGGATTTGTTCCATAGACACTAGGGTTACCATCCATATGGAATCCTCTCGGGTCAGTGAACTTGCTTTGTGGTGTAATCGCCACAAAAAACACCCATGTGTTGCACCAGGTTGTCACCAAACAACCTTGACAAGTGAGATCGATCCACGCCTTTCGGACAGTGGTCGTTCAACACTATGATAGCCTTACCGGATTATCTGTGCCCTTAGTTTAGAATAATACTGGGGCTACGGACGTTTTTAGAATGGCCACCATATGTGCTCATAGGGTTCTCACTATCAAGATTTGAAACACTTAATACCCTCGTCACGGCTCTACCATTCTAAGGACATATATCAATACATATTGCAATAATAATGATTTACGCGATATAGAATAAAATGCCTTTTATTGATTAATGAACATTATTACAAAGAGTCAATTCTACAATAATTGATTGGCTCTAGGGCATCTACTCTAACAGATATTAGGGCCTGATCAACCTTGATGTTAGTTAATTGATTGTATGAGACAAGATTGGGTGTGGAATGATTGATTTGTAGCCTTGCCCAGGTATAGATAGGCTATTGTCTTTAAGATCATCTTGCGCTTAATGGGTTTTCATTACTAGACTAGGCTATACGTCACTAGCTAGTTTAGTTGATGGAAACACTAGGTTATTCCGTATGGCTAGGGTAATACCTTAGAAACGAGAGGCATTGTGCCTATCTTGATTAGCTTTGTGAATGGATGATTTGTGTCTATGCGAATTGGTTCCTTCGTTGTTTAGACTAGGCTATACGCCAATAGCTAGTTTGAATGATGAAATTACTAGGTTGAACCTAATGATGAACAAACCCTAAAATGGAGTGGGGAGAACGATAGTTTGATAATGAACACGTAGCCTGATAATTATGATAAAGTTAGAGCCTTAGGATTCTTTGTAGATAGTTAGATTTAGATTTACTTTAAAGTCGTTTATATGTTTCCTATATTTCATTCTTGTTTTTCTTCATCAAGCATGATTACTAAGGTCGTGAGAGCACCTCCAGTCTCTATGGGATCGACCCTTACTCGTGCATTATGCAGCAATTGCGACTCATACACTTGTAAAGAATTAAACTTTGTATCTGTCAATAGTAAACTTGCATAGCTCTTCTGTTGGCCTAACTATTGGTTCCTCTTTATGGATGTGAGGATCAATTGTATCTTCTTATGGCCCAAGCTTTGGTTGAGATTCTACAATAACCATGGTCTTTGGAACTGGCCATTTCTGAGCTGCGGTTATTGCCCTGTTGTGACACTTCCTGGAGTCTTTTCGAGAGCTCCTAACCACTCCGATTCCATCTGGAGTAAGGAACATTATTGCCTGGCATAGGACCGAGATGACCGCATTTTGGTCATTCAGAAATGATCTTCCTAGTATAACATTATAAATGGTTGGGCAATCAACCACCAAAAACTCTGCCATCATTGTCATTATTTAGGGCTTTTCCCCAAGAGTCACGGGTAAGTTTATTGTTCCCTTGGGGACTAGGCTATCTCTGATGAATCCATACAGTGGCGTCGAGCATTGCTTTAGATCCCACTTGGTCTCATTTCTCAAAAGGCTCCCAAGAAGATAATGTTGACCGCACTACCATCGTTAACCATTATCCAAAACACCTAGCTATTACTAATCCTCACCACGACTGCGATCCCATCTCTGTTATGGCAAGGTAATAGATTGCCTTCTTCTATCGTGAAGCCTATCATTTCACTTTCTTCTTTAGGCCACTTTGGCAGCCTTGCTTTGTAACTCATAACTTGGGGAGTTGAGTCTGTTTTAACTTCACGCAGATTGCTCACGAGCATTTGTAAAGTTTCCTACAACATCAAGTCCCCCATAGATCATCCTAACCATGACGTCGTCAACCGGTTGGGTCAGTTGGGGTTGATCATTTTGGTCATTCTATTTGTCGCAAGCTTGGTTTTCCTTTCACAAACTCTTTCAGATGACCTCTCTTTATTAGGTCTTTGATTGGATCGTTCAAGGCTCGACAATCATCTATGTTATGTTTGACATCCTTGTGGAATCTGTAATATTTTGATTGATCCCTTCTGTTTGATGCCTCCCTCATTTTTTTTGAGGGAGGCAATCTTCAAGGCTCATGAAATGCCTCATAAATGTGAGCTACATCTTTGACCAAAAGAGTACACTCCGCACATCAAGGAAAAATCTCTTCCCTTAGTGAGAATCTGGTCGCTGCCTTTTTTGGAAGCTATTTCAGTTCTGTCACCTCGATCTCAACCTCTCTTTTTGTCTACTAAGTAGTCTCGCCATTGGTTGGAGGCTTTTCTTGAGGAGCTACCGGCTAAGGCTACCAGAGAACTCTCAACTCGCTAATGTTTGGTCGCCATTGGATAGCATGTGATCTTCACATTGGAGCCATTTCCATAGTTCCATTTGTGGCCTTATTCTGACAATCAGTAAGGTCTAGATCGATTTGTCTGTTGCATCCGCAACTCTGAATTGCTCATTCTATAACCTTGTTAAATACAAAGTCAGAGAGTCATCTTTTTCTTGATGAATATTGCTCAAGAAGCTGAGTGGCATGGCAAACTGTCTCTTTACTTGGAATTGTTGGAGATGCAGCGAGAAGAATTACTACCACAATAGGATTGAGTTCACCTTGATCTTTTGCACCACCTCTTGGCATCTCCCACTAAATTTACTACAAAACAATGGCACTTTGCCAAGTCAAAGACCAGATGCAATTCCATCATATCGTTGAAAGTGTTTAGGTGGTCTCTAGAATCTCATTTCCTATCAACCTTATACTTTGGCACCTCAATCCCTAGGGAAGTGGTGCGTAACGAACCTTCTCTGAGAATGGAGAACTCACTATCTCTTCTGTCGACTTATTCTGACATACTTTCATATCATTGAGCATTTTTTGCACATGATCTAACTCTCTATTGTCTTAGGCTTTCTATACACGAGCTTTTTAGTCTCACCTCAAGCAGATGAGTTTTCAGATTAGTTGCTTCTGAGCCTATCTTGTCTTGCGTGCTTGTGTGCAAAGTGGAATCATGATGGCTGGGGTACTATGTGCTATCATCCTCCCCGGCTTACTGCTTGAGACGTTGGTTAAACTCAAAACGTTGATTATTGCCAGATTGGCGTGCATTGCTAACCTTCCGTGCTTACAAGGTTTGAGCTTGCCTTTAGCATGGGTTAAAACTGGCACACTGACATTGGGCATTTCATCATTTAGGATGAGAATCCCCTTGGGGACCATTATTCTCATTCTCCCTGATGGGCTGCTTGCTTGGTCGCCTCCCATGATTAACTTGTTCCTAAGCTTCACGCTCGTGAGCAGAATATGCCCTTTCTCGTTAGGGATGATAGTCGCTCCTTGCCGCTGATGAACTGGATTTGTTGCCAATTGGCATATTCTGCTCTTAGGGATGAGCTCTTTGAAATGTGGCTTGTCAAGATTTAGGTTGGTCTGTTGCTCTTTCCTCAGTTTTTCCATATTTTGTTGTAATACTTGTACAACCGGCGACCTTATCATGTCCATTAGTTGGCCTTTTTTTGAGTTGGAAGTCCTTATCCCCAACTGATTGGCAACCTGCTGCGTTGGTGGCATTGGTGGTGAGTGGCCATGAGTGGTAATCTGACTCACTCCCTAGTGGGTAGTGTCCATGTTATCACGGTTTCTGGTGGTTGCCTTGGATCTCATATGAGCCATAGAGAATTTTAGGTGACGATTGTCACTGAAATCATCTTTTCTTATTGTGAATAGAAGAGCTTATCAGAGGCCTTCCTTCTTGCGCCAAAACGTTGATACAAAAATTCACACCAACCAGAGAGATTCGATTGACCTTGGTGGAATCAGAAAAGATGTGTGCATGATTAAATAAAAATTAGCAATGAATGATGATAGTACAATAAAATAAAGAACACAAAAGGATTTTTAAACTGGGTCGGCACGTTAAAACTTAAGCCTACAATAATTTGCTAACCTCTTTCTCATAGTTTTAAGGGTTATTTATAAAAGATTTTAGTAAAGGAAAGAGAGATAAATCCGGGATTGCAATCAGAATTTGTATACAATCCTGTGATTTTAGTTACTGTGCGCTAAGATCGCCCTGCCGTTGATGTTGGTCTTATGCCTTCCGAAGTATCAAAGATTGATGCTTATCCTTTGATCTGTCGAACAACTATTAAGATTGGCCACTACGATGAGCTTTAGCTGGGTCGAGCTTACTTTGGGTCGCGCTGATTTTGGGTTGAGCCATGATTCTGCGAGCTTTCGGAATAAGATTAATCATATTCCAAGTAAGGAATATTGGAATAGGATTATAGTAAAGGAAAGCATAGAACTAAAATTTAGTTCACTCCCTTGCAATTAAACAAGTCTAGCAAAATTTTTAATTGTGATTTTCGAATCCTACTTTTGTGTGGACTTAACTGGAGCGATTCTTACCTGAATCAAAGTGTGAAAATTTTTCGAAAAGAATCCGAAGGAGCCTCCAAACGCAGTATAGGTTTAATTAATCCTTTTAGATTAATCTTTATGATTATTAATGACTGTATACATCAATCTATGATGTAATAGCCACTACTACTCGAAAAATTGTAATGAAATACATATAAAATAACATAAAGAAATTGGGCCCAAATTTTTCTTTTATTAAACATATATACATACTCTTTATAAACATATGCATTTTTATACAAAATATATATAACGTATACAAAAAGTCATCAAAACATCAGGGACAGTGGAACCACTCCTCCTCGCACGCCGACATCCATCCGACAGTGTTCCTCACCTAGGTCCTGCAAAACATGGAAAAACAACGGGGTGAGCACTAAAATAATGCTCAGTAAGTAAATCCTCTACTCATACTAGCCCCATAACTCTCTATCTCTAATTCTTTCCTTACAACTCCCCGTTCAATAACTCTTTGGGTACGCCTTTCTTTTCCTTTCTTTCTTTCTCTTAGAAACTCTTTTCTCATAACTCTTTCATAAATCACGACCCCATCTCACCGGGGGTGGGGCACGGCCGGGACTCACTCCCGCTCGTGACTGTATTCACTCTAGCCGATCGGACTCGGTTATGAATGGATTCGGAACCCTTGGCCATGTGAGTATATAATCTCTCTCTCTCGGGTACTCGGGTATAGCCCTCATCCGCATGCACTCTCACGGGCTACACCACTTCTCTAGCTGATACTCATGTCGCTCTCTCAATGCGGCGTACATGCGGGAATACTCTACCCATTACTCACGGGTTCCCCATCGCACAACCTACTCTATTCTCTTAACTCTTATCTCTTAAAGAACTTATACTCACATTATATACTAAATCTCAAGCTACTTCTCAAGTGTATAAACAAAGGTGTAGAGCTATCTCATGCTCCCTAATGCACTAATGAAATGCCAACTACAAGATTTCCTCAAAACAGTCATTCTGCACCAGTCACACTAAAACGGCCATAACTTATGCTATACACCTCTGATTACTACGGTTCTGGTCTCGTTTCAAAGCTTAGAAACAGGGCTACAACTTCTCTGTTTTGGTCTCAGCCCAGTTAGAACCGTAAGATACTCAAAAATTACTCAGAAGGTTACGGCAGTGACAGGGCAGATTTCACTTAGGCATTTCCTCAAACATCTCATGTGCATATAAACACCCTACGAAAATTACTACTAAACTTCATTTTTCTAGCCATCCAAATTGAGGAAAAACTCCCTCAATTACTCATAATCCCTGTCAAGAAAAGCACTCCCAAAAAGGATTACACAACATCTCTTAAACTTCATCTCAAACTCCATTCTCAATACACATATCAACAACACTTCTCATATTTAATCAATCCCAACTACTAAGACTAAGCACACATCTCATCTCAATTTTCAGTAGGTATACCATGTACATACATAATTAAAATAAGTCTCTACTCAAAGCTTAGTCATAACTCAACTTGGTTGGATTTACTTACCTTGTGCAAAGATGGGTTCCTTAGCACCTTCTCCTTCCCTTTGTTGGCTTGTCTCTTCTCTACAACTCAAAACACCCACAAGGACAGCAACAACACAAAAAGACTTCACTATAAATACAAGAAAACTTACATCTAAAGCATGAATTCTTACCTTAGAAAGCTTTAGATGAAATTTCTACTCAAAAAGCTTCTTAAAACCCTTAGAACTCTTGGAAAATTGGGTGAAGAAATTGAGAGAATAAGGGCAATGGAAGAGGCGGTGGAATGAAGATGAATGAGGGCTTTCTCTACACTTTACTCTTTTTAGTTCATATTAAAAGCTTCATTTCCCATTTTGCCCTTGTCCTTTCTTGAAAATTCCATCTATATCCTTTGATTCTTTACAACTACACCCCCATACAAACACAATCTCTACTAAAATTCCTTTCATTTTACTCCCCACTTTTCCTACTAATTAGGGGTAGAATGGTCATTGTGTCCCAAAAGGAGAATTTTCTAGAAAACTCAAGAATCTTTATTTTAGGCTCTTCGCGCGGAAGAATTTTTCGTTGCCTCGGAGTTGGGCAGAACCTACCCGAATGCCACTTCTCCTCCTCGCCGCGGCGAAGTTTCTTCTTCGCCCCGGCGAAGTTTGAATTTTCAACTTCACCAAAACTCAACCCATTTCAAGGCAACAATTCAACCAACTCAACATACAAACTCAATTTAAGTTAAAACAATAAACTTTTAGCTAATACGACAAATCTTAAATACGTACCTCAAGTGGGATATTACATATGATCCAGGTATTGGGTTTTAAAATATATTTTTTATGTAATATTCCACACTTTATTCTATTAAAAATCCTACAAATGTTTCACTAAGTTTATAATTAAAAATAAGAGTTAACGACTTTTTCCCACCTAAAGAATGGTCTAATGACACTTTCCCACCCAAAAAGTTTCAAAATGCAATTTTACTACCCAAAGTTTATATTCCGTTAATACCGAAAATAAATTTCCCTTAGGGTTTGTGATTTTTTTGTTACCGAAAGGCGAATGAAGAGCAAACTCGTCTAGGTTGTTAGGGCTTTTGAAGAGGGGAGGTTATTGAGTCTTTAAGTGGTCATGATTGGTCGAAATCTAACTTGCGAGGGGTGGCTGCATGTTCCAGAAATTGCTCGATTGGCAAGGATGGCGGGAGCAAGGTTTGAGGGATTTTGGTGAGTAATGATTGGGGAAGAGAATGGTGGTGATGTGTGATCGTAACGATGTTAAAATAGGCCGGTGAGTGCAAACCCAAAAAATAACCAAATTGAATTGAAATCGATGAGTTGCCAAGAGCCAAGGTAAAAGAGGTTTTATAGAGTGGAGGCCAGTGGATCGAATGGTGGTGAGTGATTGAATATTCGTCGTCAGAGTTAGCCAGAAATCAACTAAGAACAGAAAACCCTAGCTTTGTGGTGGTCGATAAGCTGAGAGAAATCAGGTGCCAAAGTGAGAGAGGTTTTTAAGAGAGGAGACTGGAGGTTCAAATGGTGGTGATAGAGTGAATTTTCGCCACCAAAATCGACTTAGAATAGCAAGATCAAAGCTTTGAAACTTTGGATAGTAAGTGTAAAACCCCTCCCTAGTCGGGTATTTCCTAAGTATCCCTTGGCCATTGAGAACCTAGAAAACGCACACCTAGGAAAGAAGTTTATTTTAAAATCCTATTTAAAGAATAAACTTGTAGTTTAAAAACATATATATATATTTACTTAATTTAATTCCTAAACTATAATAAGTTTATTGTATAAGTAAAAAAATATAGTTTCCTTTCTTGGAGTAAATTATGAAATCCATAGTAATACTTACTAGAATTTACACACTTTTACAAAATTTACTAGCAATTTGATTTCCTGTATTAACACAACATATTTACTCCATTATAGAACATGGACATATTTATTACATTATGAAATATGAACATAATTACTACACTAAATACTAGCAAAACCATTCAACAGTTATCATTAAAACATCCCTTTTTAATGAACCAAAAAGTGCCAAAACATCGTCCAACTACAAATCTCTTAATTGGCATAATCATCCTCCATATGCACACATACACCAATCAACACACCCATTTAAACAATCCGTAACCTAAAAATAGCCTCACACTCATATTAACATAAATAAATGTAAGTTTCATAAACCCTAGGTGTTATCAATTGTAGTCATAAGGGAGATATTTTTCCTTACCTAAGTATTCAAAGCACAAAGACACTCCTCCTTAGCTCCAAAGGTTCACTCTTTCTACCTTACACACATAACCACTTATGAATTTCTCTTTTAACTAAAAGATCATAAAAACTAGGGCACCTTAAACCCTGAAATTGAAATTCTTTAAGGGTGGATGGTGATCTCCTTTGAAAATCAACTTGAAATCCTAAGAAAATTTGAGAATAAAATGCTTGGATTAGTGGCTTTTATGGTGGATTTGAGAGATGAAGAAGAAGATGATACATTTGGGGTGTACAAGGCCGACTACTCTCTCTTAAAACCTTGTAAATATTTATTCCATTGTTACTCTAATGTGATTGGTCAATAAAAGTTAGATATAAGGGTCATTTGGCATTATTTTTTTCATATAAGGGCGTTTTGGTCATTTCCACCACAACATATTGATTAGCACTCATTTAATGCCATTTGACTTATTTAAAACACTTAACAATTAAGCTATCCCATTAGATAAATGACTAATTTACCCTTGGTGCACTTTTATGGATACTTATTTCATATGGATTTGTACGAAAAAACCATTATACCCTTGGTTACTGTTTACGCCATTTAACCATATCAATCAACTTTATGACCATTCTACCGTCATTTCTCTTCAATGACATCACCCCTTATGTAACAACTGTTTTCTACTTGTATTATCATAAAATATGCATCGTAAAATACATGTAAAATAGCATAAATAGTTGGGCCCAAATTTTTCTTTTATTAAACATACACATTCTTTACACAAAAAGTTATATCATGTACAAAAACATTAAAAGCAGGGTGGACAGTGTAGCCATTTCTCTTCGCTTAACGATGCCCATCCGACCGTGTCCTCACCTAGATCCTACAAAACATAGAAAACATCGGGGTGAGCACAACTAAGGCTCAGTAAGTAAATCATCTACTCATCTATCCCCGTAACTCTCTCTCTAATTCTTTCCTTACAAGTCTCGTTTACTCTCCCTTTTATAATCTTTCTGATTTCTCTTTCTCGTAACTCTTTTCCACTAACTCTCTTTAGTAAGCCATGGCCCCTCATCTAACTGAAGGCACGGCTGGGACTCACTCCCACTCTACGTGACTTATACTCGTTCTAGCCGATCGAACTCGGTTATGCATGGATTCGGAACTCTTGGCCATGTGAGTACATAATCTCTCTCTCGGGTAAACTTGGGTATAGCCCTCATCCGCATGCACTCTCACAGGCTACACTGTTAGAGTAGATGCCCTAGAGCCAATCAATTATTGTAGAATTGACTCTTTGTAATAATATTCATTAATCAATAAAAGGAATTTTATTCTATATCGCGTAAATCATTATTATTGCAATATGTATTGATATATGTCCTTAGAATGGTAGAGCCGTGACGAGGGTATCAAGTGTTTCAAATCTTGATAGTGAGAACCCTATGAGCACATATGGTGGCCATTCTAGAAACGTCCGTAGCCCCAGTATTATTCTGAACTAAGGGCACAGATAATATGATAAGGCTATCATAGTGTTGAACGACCCTGTCGAAAGGTAGTGACTGATCTCACTTGTCAAGGTTGTTTGGTGACAACCTGGTGCAACACATGGGTGTTTGTTGTAGGCGATTACACCACAGCAAGTTCACTAGTGACCCACCAGAGGATTCCATATGGATGGTAACCCCAGTGTCTATGGAACAAATCCTCTAACGAATGGTGGTGCATGTGATCCTTAGACTTGAGATCACCAGAGTGCCTTGTGCACCGATTGGTGTAGTTTGACACTAGCCTAACGCAGCTTCTTTTCGAGTGTCAATACGGTGGTGATTGGCTGCATCAAGGGACTGTATCAAGACTATGGTGGATTGACAGAGGATTTATCACTCCCGTGCGGAGAAAGTTATCTCACGGCGCAATTCAGTATATGGCAATGACACTAAAACTGTGGCCACAGTGGGATTGAGTTGTTGCTCTATCCAGTTTATAATACGGGTCATTGGTCCAGACACTGAATAAATAATATCGAGAGTAACCGAATGTTGACACTATTTCTATGCCTTCATCTCATCGAGATAACGTATGATGAAAGGATCGAATTGCACGGTAACCATATCGTTGACATGTAGCTACTTTGCTAAATCCGAATCTATCGGGTGGCCATGATGCCTTGCTAGGGGCCAATCTTGGTCTGTGTATTAGTGAGACAATTAATTGGTGTTAATCGCAATACTATACACTGCCGATATGATGAGGAGCCTAAGGGTCACACACATAGAAGACAATTTAAGATGCAAGAAGAAAGAAGGGCGTTTTTGTCTTTTAAGGCGAAAAGGTATTTTGGTAATTTCACAATGCAATTAAATTTGCTGAGGTCGTAGCCTTTATTTAATTTGTTAGAAAAATTAAATAAGTGAAATTAAGTTTAAATATGTGTTCGCACATATTTAAATATATTATCATTATTGTTAAATGTTAATATATATATATATATATATATATATATATATATATATATATATATATATATATATATATATATTAATTGATTTTAATTGAGATAATGATGGAAATTAAAATAAATCAAATTGGGAGTGTTTGGCAACATGGGGCTTTTGGGTTGGAGCCCAAGCCTATTCCGTATGGGATTAGGGCAAATTGATTAACTATAAAAAGAAAAGTGTGTGTGTTAATTAAATATATGAATTGATTTCTTCCAAAAGAAAAATACACACAGCAGCCCCCTTTTGAATACACTCCCACGGCAGATTGATTTGGCCTTGAAATCAATTTCATTGATTCTTCTTTTTCTTCTTAATCTTGAAGCCAAAGAGGATCTAGCAAATCCCTCTTTGGTTCTTTTAAGATTGTCTTCGTGTGGACTACGCAGGTTCGATCCTACACTTGGATCGGTAGCAAAGCGTTCGTCGACAAATTTGGAGGAGCCTTCAACGTGCGTTTGTTTCTCTTAACTCATGTTGAATATTTATGCAGATTTTATTTAATATAAATTGTTAAAATCATACCCTTGATCTTGGCTCATGTAAACGATCCTGTTATATTATATTTTTCGTTTCCGCTGCGTATACGGGACCGTTTACTAACATACACCACTTCTCTCTGATACTCATGCCGCGCTCTCAATGCGGCGTACATGCGGGAATACTCTACCTATTACTCATGGGTTCCCCATCGCACAACCTACTCTATTCTCTTATCTAGCACTACTTTCTCTTTATTCTCAGTGCTCAATTTCTCTTTCTCTCTGTTCTTAGAGTAGCTCAACTCAATTTCTCTACTCTCTTTTTCTAATGCATAACTATTGCATGGTTAATGCATATAGATGACTCATGCTCATTAATGCACTTATGAAATGCATTTATGCTATGTAGCAAAAATTAAGGCTTTCTACTCTTACTCATGCTTCTCTTGAGCATTTCATCATACAATTCAAGTGCATATAAAGCTCTACTTAAACTATAGCTTTTCTCTTCTTTTTAATCATCCAAAATGGGAGAACAACTCCCTCATGCACTCTAAATCCATGTCAAAGGAAAACACTTCTATAAAGTTTACTCAAATCTTCCTTCAACCTCAATCAAAACTCACCCAACATCATAAAATCTTAACACTTCTCATAAAGGAAAATACTTCCAACAATTCAACATGAATACTCATCTCATTTACATTCATTAACAAGCATAATACAAACTCATACATGCATATATCTCTACTTAATTTCTACTCAAAAACTTATTCAAATCTCAACTTGGTTGAATTTACTTACCTTGTGAAAAAGTGACTTCTCTAGCACTTTTCCTTTCCCTTATTGTCTTGTCTTCTCTCTACAACTCAAAACAACAACAACAACAACAATAACAACCATATAAGACTTCAATATAACTTTAAGAAAACTCACATCTAAAGCAAGAATCCTTACCTTAGGATGTTTTAGATGATATTTCTACTCAAAAATTATTCAAAGGCTCTCTTAAAACCCTTAGAAATCTTGGAACAATTGAAAGCAAAAAGGAGAGAATTGAGAGAATGGATATGGTGGTGGAGAAGAATGAAATGAAGGGTTTATTACATTTAGCCCTTTTTAGCTCATGAGAAAATCAACACTTCCCAACTTTGCCCTTGATCTTCTTTAAAAATTCCATCTATATCCTTTGATTCATTACACTCACACCCCCATACTAACTCATTCTCCAAGAAATTTTCTTATATTTTACCCCCCCACTTTTCCTACTAATTAGGGGTAGAATGGTCATTTAACCCTTATGGAAAAATATCTAGAACTCTCAAAACACATTTTAGTCGGCTTGTCGCCGCGGCGAAGAAACTTCCGTTGCCCCAGCGAAGAAAGACAGAGCCTACACCGCCTCACTCAAAGCCAACTTCACCGCGGCGAAGACTACTCTTCGCCCCAACGAAGACTGCAAATCCAAAATTCCTCAAATCTCAAGCAATTTCAAGGCAAACACTCAACCAATGCAACACACAAACTCAATTAAAGCTGAATCGATAAACATTTAAGCAAAACAGCAAATCTTAAGTACATACCTCAAGTGGGGCGTTACAATTCTCCCCTCCTTAAAAGAATTTCATCCCCAAAATTCACACGAATAACTCCAGGAATCGATTCTGCATGTCTCGTTCTACCTCTCATGTCACTTCTTCTACCTTATGATTCCTCCAGAGGACCTTCACTAATGGAATATTCTTGTTCCGGAGCTCTTTAATCCTTCAATCTAGAACCTGTACTGGACATTTCTCATACACGAGATTCTCTGATAAATCAACGTCCTCTACTCTCAGGATATGGGAGGGATCACTTACGTACTTCCGCAGCATTGAGATATGGAACACATCATGCACCTTGTCCATATTAGGTGGAAGTGGCAATCTGTAGGCAACTTTACCCACTCGTTGCAATATCTCAAATGGACCTATGAATCTCGGTGCTAACTTCCCTTTGTTCTCGAAGCGCATCACTCATTTGTAAGGGGAAACTCTCAAAAACACCTTATCACCCACTTGAAATTCAACCTCTTTTCTCTTCAAATCGGCATAACTTTTCTGTCGATATTGAGCTTGCTTCATTCTTTTTCTGATTAATCTTATATCCTCTATCATTTTCTGAGTCGTCTCTGGCCGAAGAGCGGTACTCAACTCATCCTTTTCACCTATCTCATCCCAATGCAGTGGAGACCTGCATCGTCTACCATACAAAGCCTCGTAAGGCGCCATTTTAATCATAGAGTGATAACTATTATTGTAAGCAAATTCCACCAACGGTAACATTTCATGCCATGACATTCGATAATCCAAACAACAGGCTCTCAACATATCCTTAAGCACCTGATTCGTTCTCTCAGTTTGGCCATCCGTCTGAGGATGGTAGGCAGTACTGAATGCCAACCGAGTACCTAAATTTCGCTATAAACTAGTCCTAGAAAACTAAGACAAATCTCGAATCTCTATCTGACACTATAGTCTTAGGCACACCATGTAACCTGACTATCTCTTTTATATAGATCTGAGCCAACTGATCTAAAGTGGTACTCTCATTTACTGGAAGAAAATGGGCGGACTTAGTTAATCTATCCACAATCACCCATATAGCATTATAACCTCTTTGTACTCTCGGGAGACCTGTGCTAAAATCCTTCGAAATGCTCTCCCATTTCCATTCTGGAATACTAAGCGGCTGAAGCAACCCTGATGGTCTTTGGTGTTCTGCTTTCACATGTTGACAAGTCAAACATTTAGCTACGAATTCTTCAATATCTCTCTTCATACCTGACTACTAGTAGCCTTTCTTTACATCTTGATACATTTTAGTTGCTCTAGGATGAGCAGTGTACGGTGTGTCATGAGCCTCCAAAAGAATTCTCTACCTCAACTCATTGTCCGGAGGAATACACAACCGATTCCTGAAATAGAGGACACCATCAACTAAGTGAAACTCTGTTGTCTTGCCCTCAAGCATTCGCTACACTAAACTCTGACACCACTCATCACCACTTGCTTTTCTTTCACTTCCTCCAATAATGTAGACTGAATCTCTAACCTGGCAATCCTTCCCGGAATCACTTCGATCTGCTCTCTACACAACTCTTCTATTAGTTCTTTCTGCTTAGTGAGCCGGGATAAATAGGCTTTTCTACTCAAGGCATCAGCTACTACATTGGCTTTCCCTGATTAGTACTTGATCTCACATTCATAATCCTTAACCAACTCTAACCATCTTCTCTGCCTCATATTCAGCTCCTTTTGAGTAAAGAAGTACTTTAAACTCTTATGATCAGTGTAGATGTTACTCTTTGCACCATAAAGGTAATGCCTCCAAATCTTTAAGGCAAAGATCACGGCTACCAATTCTAAATCATGCGTAGGGTATCTTATCTCATACTCTTTCAATTGCCGAGAGGCATATGCTATTACCCTACCTAACTACATTAACACTGCCCCGAGTCCTTGTAGAGAGGCATCTGTATAAATGTCATAATCTACACTCTCCTATGGTAACACTAACACTGGAGCTGTTGTTAACCTCTTCTTTAACTCTTGGAAACATTCCTCACAGGCTTCTGACCATACAAAAAGAGTCTGTTGTTTAGTAAGAGCTGTTAATGGTTTCGCTAACTGGGCGAACCCTTCAACAAAATGTCGGTAATAACCTGCCAGGCCTAAGAAACTTCTAATCTCTTTTACAGTCTTCGGCCTCTGCCACTCAAGGATTGCTTGCATTTTACTCGGATCTACTGAAATCCCTTCCTTAGATATTGTATGGCCCAGAAATATTACTTGGTCGAGCCAAAACTCACACTTAGAAAATTTTGCATACAATTGCTTTTCTCTCAACCATTGTAGCACTAGTCTCAAATATTCCTCATACTCTTCTCTCGATTTGGAATAAACCAAAATATCATCAATGAACACCACTATAAACTGATCTAGGCAGTCATGGAATACTCTGTTCATCAAATCCATAAAAAATTGTTGGGGCATTCGTCAGGCCAAACGACATCACTACAAACTCATAATGCCCATACCTTGAACGAAAAACAGTCTTACCTATATCCTGCTCGGCCACTTTTACCTGGTGATACCCTGACCTCAAATCAATTTTGGAGAAGACTTCTGCTCTTTTCAACTAATCAAACAAATCGTCAATTCTAGGTAGAGGGTACTTATTCTTCATTGTCACTTTATTCAGCTCTCTGTAATCAATACACATCCGTAGTGATCCATCCTTCTTCTTTACAAACAAGATTGGAGCTCCCCAAGGAGAATGACTCGGTCGAATAAAATCTTTATCTAAAAGCTCTTGGAGTTGCTTCTTTAATTCTTGAAGCTCTGCTGGGGCCATTCGATAAGGGGCTTTAGATATTGGTGTTGTTCCTGGTACTAGTTCAATACTAAACTCAACCTCTCTTTCCGGTGGAATGGAAATGGGAGGATATTTTGATGGATTTCATTATGGGACTTCCTAAAGTTCAACGAGGATATAGTGCAATCTAGGTAGTGGTTGACTGATTGACCAAGACATCTCATTTTCTACCTGTGACAAATAAGATAGGTGCATTTCAATTGGGGCAATTATATGTCTAAGAGATTGTGAGATTACATGGAATGCCCAAGATGAATGTGTCGAACAGAGATACCAAGTTCATATCAGTTTTTTGGGTTGGAATGCAGAGAACATTGGGTACAAAGTTAGCCTTTAGTATGCCTTATCATCCTCAAACTGATGGCCAAACTAAAAAGACTAACTAGGTGATTGACGACATGCTTAGAGCTTGTTATATGGATCACAAGGCAAAATGGAGTGATATACTTCCCCTAATAGAATTTACCTATAATAAAAGCTACCAATCCACTATCTAGATGGTGCCATATGAAGCATTATATGGAAGAAGAAGCATATCCCCTTTATCCTGGGATGACATTAGAGAGAAAGACTCCTTGGTTCAAATAGTTGGACCAGAGATGAACCAGAAAATGATTGAAGATGTCAAGCTCATCAGAGAAAGAATGAAGTAGGCCCAGGATCGACAAAAGAGTAGTGTCGACCTAAAAAGAAAAAAAGTGAATTTCCAAGTGGGCGACAAGGTTTTCGTAAAAGTCGCGCCATATAAACATATTATGAGGTTTGGGAAGAAAGGTAAGCTTGCTTCACATGACATTGGACCCTTTGAAGTATTGGAATGGGTAAGCAAAGTAGCTTATAGACTTACATTGCCAATGAGCATGGAAAGACTCCATAATGTTTTCCATGTCTCGTTGTCGCGAAAGTATGTTAATGATCCTTCACACGTGCTTTAGATGGAGGAAGTTGAATTATTGGATAATTTGGTTTATGAGGAATGCCCAGTTCATATCCTTGGCAGAAAGGTAAAAGAGCTCAGAAACAAGCAAATTCCAATAGTAAAAGTGCTTTGGAGGAATCACAAGATAGAAGAAACTACTTGGGAAATGGAGCAAGATATGAGAAGTCGATACCCAAAACTATTTTTATAATTTCGAGGACGAAATTATTATGAGGGAGGAGGAAATGAAATACCCAAGATGTCAAAGGTATATTTCTAACTCAAAATAGTCCTTTAGATTTTAATTTTATGTTAAAAAGCATAAAATCTAACTAAGGGCAAAATGGTTAATTCATTTGGAACAGTATGAATCAATTATCCATAGAAAGGTATTACGGGCAAAATAGTTATTTTACCTATGGATAAGCATTGCAAAAAGTCAAGGATGAGTATCCCTAATTGCATTTAATGACATTGATTAAGTAATAATTATGTCTAGTGCCAAATAACTAAATTGCCCTTACATGATAAATTAAGGACTTATGAGTTAGATAATTAAAATAGTTGGGCCAATAAGGTAATTACATGTTATGAGGGAGATGAAAATGAAAATTCAATAAATTTATCCATAAATTTCGTTCAAGGGAGAAGAAGGAACCAATTTCTTCAACCTTTCACCATTTTCTCTCAAATTCCACCATAACTTCTCTAATCCAAGATTTCTCTCTCTGGAGATCAAAGAAGATTGGCCTAATTTTCTTCAAGGGAGCAAGAATTGTGGGAAAATTTCTTCAAAAAGGTAAGGAGGAACCTCCCATGACTTTAGGGATTATGCTAGGGTTTGTAGATTTTAATGAAACTTTAAATTAAGGGTTTAAGGCATAGAATTAGTTAATGGCAAGTATATTTGAACTCATTAATGTTATTTATTGCCTTGAATTCATTATACATGAAGTTATTATCATTTATGTTTTATGAGTTGTTATATTTAATTGAAGAAGATCAAGTATTAATGTTGATTGTAAAACCCCTCCCTAGCCGGGTATTTCCTAAGTATAGAAAAGGCACGCCTAGGAAATGAGTTTGTTTCAAAACCTATACTTTTTTTTTTTTAAGCATATTATTAAACATCCCATATCCATAAAATGATTCAAGAAATTTAGCTTCCCATAAAGTCAATAACATAAGTATATAATATCATTTACTAATATCATTTAACCCTTTTCATTCATTTGACAAGGAAATGGTCATACTAGGATTATTAAAACATATTTACTTCAATATCCATAAACCAAAAACCATTTGATGTTATTTTACAACAAAATTCAAAACATAGCAAAACCTATGCGCATGTCATTCCCTAGTAGCCGCTCCCAACTTCAAGCTTTAATCCTTACTTGTAAAAGATTTTTAAAAAATTTTGTGGGGTGAGCGCTAATCACTTAGTATAGGGAATATGGCCATTTATAAACTATTAAGGTTCATTATACAAGCATATTACTCAGGACCTTACCTACCTACAAGACATGACCTTCATTCATTGACATTATCAAGTTCATAAAACATGTCATACACTTTGGACTTCCCTCATGAACATAAGTCATAACATAACCATACATAATATAACATAGAACATATATGACTTATGCAATATTCATAAACATGGCATGCCTATTTATTTTGTCTTTGTACTTGACATTTTCATTATTCTTTATTATCTTATCGGATTCATTTGAACCATTACCTTGTTCTTGGTCGTCACCCCAAAGGACTCATGGTTTCTACAAAGATTTCATTCCTTTGATCTAGGTTTACACCTCAAGAGATTCATGGAATTCATTCGTTAACATTTCATAAATTTTTTCATAAGTCAACTAAATAAGCTATATGCATTATCATCATGAATGCAAACATATGGGATAACATCTCCCACACTCAATCATACTATTCATTCATTTAACATGTACCCTTGGCCAATTTCACAATTCATCAGTCAATTTTGCAAAACTCATTGACATGAATATCTTCCTATTAAATTCATTAACTTAATACATTTTATTTCTCTTAAAACACAAGGAACTTCAACATTAAGATTATTCAGTGGTTTATTAGAAATTATAAAAAAGATGGGAATTTTTTTTTAAGGAGGTGGATGCCATACAATTTGTCACTTTTCAAGCAATTTTTCCTTATCTTCCAATTCAAATTGATTCTCAGCTAAAACATAAAAGTTTTAGGTCTATTTCTCAGTTTTTTAATAATTCAAGAATCAGCTCAATCAGACTTTTATAACTTCAGTTATGACTGATTCAGCGAAGCATGTACAGTATGAGTCTTAAAAAGCCAAATCCGAATTCTATTCATTTTTAACCATGCACCTTCGTTTGCACATTTATAATATTTGCCAATCACTCTAAGTATAAAAGGCCATAAAAACCTCCCTTTTTACAGAACCAAAATGTGCCAAGACATAGTCCAACTACCAATCTCTTAATTGGCATAATTATCCCTCCATATGCACGCATACACCAATCAACACACCCTTTTAAACAATCCATAACCAAAACATAGCATCACACTCAAATTAACATAAATAAATGTAAGTTTCATCAACCCTAGGTGTTATCAATTGTAGTCATAAGGGATATTTTTTTTCCTTACCTTAGTATTCAAAGCACAAAGACACTCCTCTTTAGCTCGAAAGGTTCACCCTTTCTACCTTACACACATAACCACTTATGAATTTCTCTTTTAACTAAAAATCAAAACAAACTAGGATTTTAAAACTCACCTTAAAACCTGAAATTGAAGTTCTTTAAGTGTGGACGGTGATCTCCTTCAAAATTCAACTTGAAATCCTATGAAAATTTTGAGAGAGAAAGCTTGAATTAAAGCCTTTAATGGAGGAAAATAAGACTTAAAGAAGAAAGTTTGGTGTTCTAAGAGTGTTGGCCGACTTAAGCAAAAAAAATCTTATAAACATTTCATTTATTTAATTCCCAAATGGGATTGACCATCAAAAGTTAGATATAAGGGTCATTTGGTATAAATTTTGCATATAAGGGCATTTTGGTCATTTCCACTACAACATAATTATTACACTCCTTTAATGCCATTTGAATTCCCTTTTCTACTTGGTGACCATGTAATTCCATAAAATAATTAACTAATTTACCCATAATACACTTTTATGGATACTTGATTCCTATAAATTATTGTGAAAAGACTATTATACCCCTTGGGAACCGTTTATGTTGTTTAACCCTACTAACCTCCTTCAGGACCCTTTAACCATATTTCTTATCAGTATCATCAATTCCTAACACTTTACAACATTCACGTCTGATAATGCATGCAAAATGACCATTTTACCCTTTTATTGATAAAAAATCCTTTTAAGGATAGAATTACATAAGTTATAGCATCAAAATGCTGACGTAGGGTTTACATTGATTGTGTCAAAACTTGTTGTATTGGAGGTCACATGGTGTTGAATGGTTGCTGTTAGAAGTCTTGACGTGTTGTTTGCATTAACTTACAATGTTATAGCAATGATGGATGATCATGGGAATGAGGTTCTACACTTCCTTTAAGATGTTAAACACTATTAAGGGGAAATTTAGTTGATCCATAAGTTGTCGTGTTTGTTAATTGTCAATAGAAATTGATATGGCATGGTTTAATATGAAAAATTTGGATTTGGTAAGTTTAGGGATCATGTTAAACATGCTTCAGTATTTCGACCATAACTTGAGTTATAAAAATTAAAATGAGATGATTCTTGAAGCATTAGAAAGTTAAGACATAGTCCTATAATTTTTATGCCTAGGCCAAGAGCCAATTTATTTGAGAAATTGATGGAAAATGGCCTGAAGAATAAACTTCTGGTTATTAAAGTTCAAGATTTAACATAATTAATTCTTATGATTATTAATATATTGCTATAATTAAGCCATGTACTAATGTTTAACCATTAGTTAGATGATCTTTGAAAAAAATATATGGTCATGGATGAGAATGCATAATTAATGTTATGAAAGATATATATGATTAGGAAATGATTGTTAATGTCTTGTTGCAATCACAAATTCTCTTGCCAACATTGTCTTTCATCCGAATATTATTTTTAAGCTTTTATGCCTAGAAAACACAACGAAAATACCCGTGATCCCAAAAAGTGCATTTATGAAACAATTAAGTTAACTCATACAAATTAATCCTAATTTCCCACAAATGATACCTATAAACCACTAAATGGTAAGTGTATTTTCAAGCACTTATGACAACTCCCAACCAGCTTCTTGCTAGTCCATAGCAAGGTAAGCGATCTAAAGATGTCTTAAAACCTAAAAACAAAATAAAATCCTAACTTGACCTAAATCAGTTCTGTAGATTGTCATGGTTGCATTTAGTGTATGTAACAAGCCTTTAAACCCCTAGGCGGCCCTAGTTAGATGAGTTGTGGTCTCATGAGTGTTTCTAGCGATGATAACCCACAAACATCCACACTAAACCTAACCTAGACTCGAAAATTAAAAACAAACTAGAATAACACATTGGTTTCCAGATATACATTTGTCTCAAAAATTGCATACAACACATAACATCAAGAATAATTAAATATCACCTAAGCCCAAAGATAACTCAAACATCAATTTCATTTTTGTTATCCACTCTTACACATCCAACAAACCACAAACCTGTTTATCTCAAAACCCAGATGATCATATGCACAAACTTCACAAGCAAAGAATTGATCTCAAAGTTGAAGAATAAATTATAATGTATAGAATCAAAATCTAAACTACTCTCCACGAATGCAGAATGATGACACTACCTCGGATCAATAGGTCTTTATTAAGCTTGTAATGTTAGGCTAGGTTATGAGGTTATGAAAGAACGGAAAGAATAAGCAAAAATAAGAGACTCGAACTAATTTCTTTCAAGCACTTTTATTCAATCACCACATCATTCTCCTTGACACCCAACTTTTCCACCCTTCATCACAAATACTTTTATTGCATCATTCACACTTTGCAATGTTTCTCAATAAGTTTCCCTTTTCTTTCCTTTTTTTTCTTTTTTCTTTTTTTTCATTCAGAACTAAGAAAAGAAAGCTAATTATGCTATCCCACACCTTGATTAAAAATCACTCCACAACCCTCAACCTATTCTCCTTAACAATTTTGGAATAGGTTAACAATTTCTGCAAACTTCCACCCTCACTTCTCTAATTGCTCTTACTAATCTTGTACTTAGATTAAGTCTCTTAAAAGCTAAAGGGTAGGAATGTGTTTTTGGTTCAAAATAATGGTGGGTTAATGCAGGTTATATGAAACAAAATCAAGGCTAAATGTGTTTAATAATGGCTCCAAGGGGTAACTAGAGATAATTTAAATAAAGGGTTGGCTTGAAAGGCTCGAACGATCCAAAGATAGCCTAAATCATATCCTAAGTAATGTGCATTCTAGGATTTTGCCTCAAGTAGTTATCAAGTGAGTTCTAGAATCTGTTGAGATTGCAAAAATATCAATGAAAATTCACACATAAAAACCATCACTAAGCCTTAAGACTAACCAACCAATTCTTACCACATAGCAAGAAAGTCTCAAACGAAATGAAATTAATTATTTGAAATCACCCTTAAACCTAAGCAACATTTGACGACTTCAAAACATTACATGTCTTCACAATTATAATCATATCATTGACATTAATCTGAAAAATTGAAACAATTAATCCTAAAAACATTCAAAAGCTAAAAGAAAAAACTTAACTCAAATTCATGACTTAAAAAAAAAATAATAATAATAATAACTAGGGACAATTCCCTCACCCCTAGCCTAATATCTACATTGTCCCCAATGTAGCAAAAGGAAAAAGAGAAGGAAAAGAAAAGTTACACCCCTTTTTAATACCGAAGTGTGAAAACACGTGAAAGTTTGATCACCACTCTTGTTTCGTTCAATCAACTATATCAAATTCTATCAAAACAAAGAAACTCATGGTGTACCTCATTAGCAACACACATCATTAGTTAAATATATGAATTAGAGTAACAAAACACAAACTAAACAACATTTAAAAAAATGAAAAGGGAAAAGAAAATAAAATAAAAAAATCAAAGGGTTGCCTCCCATATAACGCTTGGTTTAACATCCTTAGCCCGACGTTGTCACCTTCTCAACCATATTCTCCCTTTATTTAAAGTGTTCTGGAGGAGGTCTAAGCTCCAGAGTAGGAGCTTGCACAATGGAAGGTAAAAGCTTTGCATTAAATATGAGAAGAGAAATATAGGAAAGAATATACCTTAGATTTATTTTCGGAAGAAAATCACGTAATGTGATAATCTCTTCTATTTCCCTTCCCATGTCAATGTCTCCTTTAAACTTTTCTGGTTCCTCGCTTATCAAACCATTCCGTATTGCTACATCCAACAGATCTTCACTCTTAAGCTCGAACATTTGCTTAAGTGGTTGTTTCGCTTCTTTGGAGTCAATCGCCCTATCTCCCTCATTATTAGATAGTTTCATTCCATCTTGAATCAACCCTCATCCTTAGTCTCTTTGGTATTGATCGATTTCTTGTGAGCTTCTTCAAATCGTGTCTCATTTAGCAATGATATAGTGCTAACATTCTCCTTAGGATAAACCATGGTTTGGGAAAGAAGTTTTGTAGACCCTTGTGCCTCTAGTCTTCCAACGGTAGTAGCCAATTGACTAACTTGATTTTCCAAATTCTTGATTGATGTTTTTGTTTCTTGTTGGAACTTGAGAGTATCTTGCTGGCATTGAAGAGTGCTAGTGGCTAAGGAATTTACTAAGTCCTCCAATTTTGATGCCTTTGTGTCTTACTGGAATTGGAGGGTGCTAATAACTATAGAATTTACTAAGTCCTCCAAAGATGTGCCTTGAGAGTGGGGAGCATTTTGTAGCCATGCTTGGTAGGGTTGTTGAGCTCTTGGGTAAGGAAAACCAAGTGGATAGGTAGGGGCAACATCTTGGTGGTTTCCCAAATAGCTAAGGTCAGGGTGACCACTCCATCCCGGATTGTAGTTGTTGGAGAATTGGTCATATCTTTGCCCTTGTTGACCTTGAAATCCTCCCATAGCAAAATCTTGATAAGTAGGGCACATGTTGGTAATATGACCAGTGTTAGAGCAAATGTCGCATGTTTTAACTTATCGAAATGTCAATTGTTGCACAAGTGCAGTCAATGTGCTCAATTGTTGCTCAATATTAGTAGCCATCTCCTTGTGGTCAAAATAAAAAATAAAAAAATAATTTTAAAAAAAACAAAGAAAACAATTAAAATTAAATAAAAAAAATTAATAAGAAGTTAATTAAGGAAAAATCCCCGACAACGGCGCCAAAAATTGATGCATGCAAATGCAACACCTAATTTTACCTCACTTAAAACCTATAACAATGTCGTGTATAGACTAATGTAAGTAAGGGTCTTTCTTGCAGAAGACTTTTCCAATTAACTAATTACCTACTTTAACCAAGTTGTATGTGTGATAAGTATAAGCACTCAAAACTAACAAACTAAAAATAAACAATTTAAAAACAAATAAATAATTACAAAAGAGAATTATATAAGAGAAACTAGATTGAAGGATTATTCGCCACCACTAGGCATGAATTGCATATAATAAAAGCATTTTTTAACTTTCTACCCTCTTAATCACATCAGCTCAGAAACTACCAAATGTTGATAAGTTTTATCTTTGCTTACTGAGTCGTTGGATTAGACACGGTCATAACCAATTCCCTATTTATTAGATAACCTAGGATACAATCTCTAGATTCAAAGTAATAAAAGCATTAAGTTGCGAGAGACCTATTGAATCAAAACTAAACTCATATGGTCGGTTTAGTTATCCTGAGTGATTACCCCCCATGTATGCATCATAAATGTTACCACTAGTTATTTAGGTTAATAAAGCGATTTTGTACTAAACAACCTAAATTGGCATTAATAGATTAATCCTAACAATTTAATTGCACACTTAAACAATTAAGACAATCTATCTAAACCCTATTCATAGAGAAATAATCACATAACCAAGATGGATCAAAGCTAAATAGATGTAGATTTTATTAATTTCAAGACATGTCTAGGGCTTTGACATCACCCTCAATCACAAAAGAATAGTTACTCATGGAGAAGAATAAAAACATAATCATATTAATGAATAACAAAATAACAACAAGAGATAAGAAAAACTTAGGAAATCTTGGGTAGAACAATGGAGTTGATGATGATCTTCCCTAATTCTTCTGTCCAAGCCTCTTTCAATCTCTCTTAATCTCTACATTATTGAGTATTTTTTTTCTCTATATTCTCCTCTATTCCCCTTTAAAAATCCCTAAACACATCCTTTTATAGTGCTAGGGTTGTGGAAAAATTAATGGGAAAGTCCTATAAAAAAAGGAGAATCAAATTCAAATTAGGCTAGATAGAATCCATGTAGAATTAGGATTAATACACTAACCCTTCAGTACTAAAATGGAATATCTTCTTCTAGAAAACTTAGAGTAACAAACCGTAAAATTCTAAGTAAACTAGACTTCTAGAGCTTCACAAGAATATATGTCATGTCTCCAAATTCAGTTTGACAAATTTATGGAAGCTTCATGAAGTTTCCACCTCCTGGACACGCCTTGTCCAAACCAGAATCTGAATTTCATGGTGTCGAAAGATCTTCCAATTTGGAACATGAAAAAGTCAGAATCTGAAGAAGTCATAAACATAATAATTGTAGGCCTTTAAGGCAGATTCCTAATAGCATGTCTTCCTCATTTCAACTCTGATTCTCAAACCTTGTGTTTCTAGTAATAAAAAATTCTCCTACCAACATTGTATTTCATCTTAATATTATTTTTAAGCTTTTATTCCCTGAAAACACAACAAAAATACCTGTGATCCTGAAAAGTCCATTTATGAAACAATTAAGTTAATTCATGCAAATTAATCCTAATTTCCCACAAACGATACCTATAAACCACTAAGTATAAGTGTATTTTCAAGCACTTATCACCAATCACTACCATACTGATAACCCTATCAAGATTACGCTTGGCTAGTGCCAAACTACACCAATAGGTACATACAACGTTTTGGTGATCCAAGTCTAAGGACCACATGCACCACTATCTATTACAGGATGTATTCCATGACATTGATGTTACCATCTATATGGAATCCTCTAATAGGCAAGTCAAGTGAACTCGTGAACAACCTTGACATGAGAGATCAGTCACTACCTTCCGGTAGGGTCATTCAATGCTATGATAGCCTTGTTGTATTATTAATGCCCTAGGTCAGGATAATACTAAGGCTATGGACTTTTCTAGAATGGCCACCATAAGTGATCATAGGGATCTCACAATCAAGACTTATCACTACTTGATTCCCTCGTCATGGTTCAACCACTCTAAGGGCATATATTAATACATATATATGAAATATGTTTTACATAAAATTAACAATGCCTTTCATAGATTGAATAATCATGATCCATAGAGTCAACATACAACAATATGATTGGCTTATGGGCACATACTCTAACAATCTCCCACTTGTACCTATAGCCAATCATTTAGGTATTTAATACCAAATGAAGCTAAGTGCCTATCATGCTTCTGCTATGATAGAGCTTTAGAAAACGGATTTGAGATGTTATCATTGGTAGCTACTCTGCTTATTTGTACATCTCCCCTTTAAACAATTTCCCTGATAAGATGGAAACGTCTGAGCATGTGTTTGGATCTCTAATGAGACCGTGGGTCCTTGGTCTAAGCAGTGGCCCCATTGTTGTCATAGAATATATGTACTGGATCACCAATGCTTGGAACAATTCTAAGTTTAGTAATGAACTTCTTGATCCAAATCGCCTCTTTTGGCAACATTTGACAATGCAATGTACTCATCCTCTGTTGTAGAGTTAGCTACAGTACTATGCTTTAAGCATTTATAGCTCCATTGAGACAAAAGACAAAACCTGATTACGATAAAAAATCATCTCTGTTAATTTGAAAACTGACATCATTGTATTGTCCTACAGTGAGTTCATCCTCTCCTCCATAAACCAAGAACATATCCTTAGTCCTTTTCAAGTACTTAAGGATGATCTTGACCATAATTCAATGACTCTCACCTAGATCCGATTGATATCTGCTACAAATGCTTAAAGAATATGAGACATCAATTTGAGTACATAACATGGCCTACATAATGGATCCAATAGCGGACGCATATGATAACATGGCCTACATGTCTTTCAAGAGATAAACACCATGTGCCATTGGAAGGAATCCCTTCTTGGATTCTTCAATACTGAATCTTTAGCACCTTGTCAATGTATGCACTGAAACTTAGGCCAAACAACCTATGAGATCTATCATGATAGATATTGATACCAAGGTGAAGGTTGTTTCCCTTAAGTTCTTCATAGAGAAGAACTTGGATAACCAAGTCTTTACTGTCTACAAGTTCAGTATGTCATTGCCAATAAGTAATATGTCATCAACATATAATACTGGGAATGCCACTGCGCTCCCACTGAACTTCTTATACACATGGGGTTCATCTTCATTTTTGATGAAACAGAATTCCTCAATGGTTTTTTCAAAAAAATGTTCTAGCCCTTTGATGCTTGCTTAGGTCTATAAATGGACCTTTGCAACTTGCATACCTTCCCTACTTGTCCTTTAAGAATGAAACCATTGGGTTGCATCATATAGACATTCTCTTCAAGGTTTCCATTCGTAAAAGAAGTTTTGACATCCACTCATAATCATGGTATGCAGCTATTGCAAGCATCATCCAAATAGACTTCAGCATTACTACTAGCGAGAAGGTTTCATCATAGTCTATGTCATGCTTTTGCTTGAAACCTTTGGCA
Organism: Pistacia atlantica; assembly: GCA_026229545.1. Lineage (NCBI taxonomy): Eukaryota > Viridiplantae > Streptophyta > Magnoliopsida > Sapindales > Anacardiaceae > Pistacia > Pistacia atlantica. The sequence goes on from JAPEIT010000014.1 coordinate 139,793, forward strand.
ACCAGTCGTGCTTTATAGGTATGCACGTTACCTTCCATGTTTGCCTTCTTCTTGAAGACCCATTTACATCCTATGGGTTTTATCTCATCAAGTAAATCTGCCAGTGTCTATACTTGGTTTTGGTACATGGAGTTCATTTTGGATTTCATGGCCTTAATCCATTTAGCGGAGTCTAAATTTAATACAGCATCACCATAGGTTTGAGGTTCATCATCTTGATAAACCAGTATGTCGCCATGCTGACTCATGAGAAAATCGTACCTCTCGGGTTCACGACGTACACTACCAGACCTAAGTAGCTCTTATGTAACCTGAGTGACCTCCTCCTAATGTTCCTCCATTTCTGATGGTACATCTGCCTGTTCCTTATCAGCCATATCTTATGGAGTTGGAACTTCACTGAGTTTGACTTTTCTACCTCTTGTGATATTTTGGATAAATTCCTTTTCCAAGAATACCACAGATCGAGCTATAAAAACCTTTCTCTCTTTTGGCTGGTAGAAATAGTATCCCATGGTTTCCCGAGGATATCCCACAAAGATACCTTTGTCAGATTTTGGGGTAAGCTTATTTGACGTTAATTTCTTGACATAAGCAATATAACCCCAAACTCTCAAATAAGACAATTTGGGCTTTCTTATTTTCAGGATTGAATATCCCTTTATCCATATCTAGAACATATAAACCATTATCTAACCTAGCATTTCCACAATGAATACCATTCAAACTAAAAGATAACAATCCATTAGATATAACAAAATGATATCCAAAACTATCCAAAGCAGACATCAAAATAATATTCTTAGAAATGGAAGGTATATAATAACAATCCATAAGTTCCAATATAAGGTCCGAAGGAAAAGATAACTGATAAACACCTACAGCTATAGTAGCAACTCTGGCCCCATTCCAAATGCGTAAGGTCTTCTTCCCCTCGATTGAGTGATCTACTCTGCCACAATCCCTGTACATTAGTACAAATGTGAGATGCACATCCTATGTCAATGACCCAAGATGTGTTAGGAGATAAGTTTATATCAATCATGAACATACCTTTAGAAGAAGATGCACCACTCTTCTTCTTACTAGCTAGGAAGGCCTTGTAGTGTTTGTCCCAGTGGCCAGGTTTACTACAGAAAAAGCAAACTACCTTTCCATCTTTGCTCACACCACTAGCAAGCTTCAAGACATCCAGAGACTTGTACTTGGACTTGAGCTTGGTTTTACCCTTACCCTTGCTCGTTCCTTTGCCTCTTCTAGGGGTAGTATCAACTAGCATCACTGGCTTAGATTTCTTCATGTCTTGCTCTGCTATCTTCACCATAATCAAGAGGTCGGAGAGGGTCTTCTCCATACCATTCATATTGAAGTTCAATATGAACTATGAGAAGATGTTAGGCAATGATTACAGAATTAAATCCATTGATAATTCGACATTCATGACAAACCCTAAAGTTTCAAACTTCTATATGTGTAAACATCTTGAGTACATGCGGCCTAACCTGAGTTCCATTTGCCATCCAACATCTAAACAATGCCATAGACACATCATAAAAATCGTGCCTAGCACGTTTCTCAAAGAGCTTCTTGAGATGAATCATAATATATTGAGCATCTAAGTGCTCATGCTGCTCTTGGAGATTTGGTGTCATCGATGCTAACATGAGGCATTGCATATTGTTAGCATCATCAGTAGCTTCAGGACTAGACGCCTCCTGAATAGGCTCATTAAGGACATATAACTTCTTCTTGAATTTGAGTACAATCCGAAGATTTTTATACCAATCCTTGAAGTTAGTACCATCTAGCCTATTTTCCTTTTCGATGATCGATCACAATGATAGGTTGTTTGAAGTCATTTTGAGATTCTACAAATGCAAAATAAAGCGAGTTAATATCATGTTATAAATTTAATTAATCAAGGTATTTTAACTAATTAAATGCTCCCACTATTTTACTCAAGTTCTAATAGCCCTCACTATTAAACTTGGGAAGGCCCGTTGGCTTTCCTTGTGGGCCACGATCCCATCAATACCATTTTCAACCTTCGTTGATCGAATCAAGCTAAAAATGGGTTGATATAGGTAGGCCACAAACTCAATTTATACCAGCTAATGGCGCCAACCATAAATTGGGCAAACAAACTAATTACACAATCCAATGGCGTTGACCATTGACCTTAAGTGCAACTCTTGGATTTGTAGAGTAGATACTACATATCTTTCCATGAATTTGTAAAATTTCACTTTCTCGACGTGTGCCTCTAGTACGTTTTTAACCTTCGTTGATCGAAAAACCAAAACTACTAGTTAAGTCTAACCCGAAATCATTAAGGAAAAAGTCCAATGCAACTTACCTGTAAGAATCAGCATGCATGAAGAGTGGTGGAGATGGAGAATGAAAGCATGAAAGCATGGATTCTAAAACCGGTTTTCAAACAAAGCTTGGAAAAGAGATTATACCTACTCTTTTGCTTTGGATTGATGAAGATTAGCTTCAAAAGGATGAAACCTCCACACTTTAACACCACCTTGAGAGATTAGAGAGTGGCCTTGGGTTTGAGAGAGAGTTTTGGTTTGTGTTTTTGTGAACTAGTCAAGAATGAACAAAAATGCAACCTTTTGCACTTATATATACTTGGGCAATATTGCAATTATTTATTTTTCACTTCCAAGCCCAATAAAATCTTATTTTATAAAGGGACCCCATGAATTTAATATGCTACCCTTTGAATAATCAATATTATTCAAGGGCCCATGTAAACTAAACTAGTTTACATTAACAACCCAAAAATTTACCCCTTTTTACCCTTTAACTATTAAAAGGTTATTTTTGTTCATCTTATTAATCTTAACACTTTAAGATATAATAATTAAATATAATTAATTATTGCTTGACCATTTTAACCCTTAAAATGTCACAAATGATTTCTATGTAACTATTACTATAGAAATCCCGTTATTACCCTCGGAAGGTGCTAGCCCTCTTTGGATAATCATTTCTCTCTCTCATCCTTCTCTAACTTCTCAAGGCTATTGGTGTGACCATGTAGGTCCACCGTGGATTAGCCGTGAGCCTCTCGGATGAATCCGAAACCTGTCCAGGAGGCCCAACGACTATGGTAAACATCTAGCAATGTGCCATAGTCCCTAAACCACGATGAAGAAATACTTCATCGAACCCATTTCAGATCATACGTACCATGCAGGTAAAGTCCCTCCATTAAGATATCCTAATCGAGTATGGATTCATGGAATGTCAAAATCCTAAACTCGATCTTCTACCGAATTGTCGATCAATATGTCCGGAACTTGTCATCACAAACTTACTTTTGTATGACTAATAATAGACTCTGGCCAGAGATTAAGTTTTCCGACATTTATCGATGTTCGTCTAGGAACTCGAATCTAGATGGAGTCAGCGGTACTCCCGATCCTATATTTTCGAGTCAATGGATCCCCTCTTTACCATCGTTCGTTTCCGTATATGAACAACGCATAACCAAATAGGCTTTATTATACGAAACATGATTAGTCTCGTACTTATACACCGTATGAACCATACGTATCCATATCGGATCCGACTACAATGTCTCAGGTCAAAGGACTACATCGTGCACTGATATAACCAAACGATAAATCATTGACTACATGCTTTTCCAAGTGATTTGTCGTTATTCGATCACGTTCGAAAAACAGTTCACCAACCGTTAATCCATACCAATGCCCCAGTGACATGACTATCATCGTCATCCGTACTTATATCAACTCATGATATCTTTCGGAAGCATCCGGTATGCCTACTGTGCAATATAGTTGCCCAAATTATATTGCTTCCGTAGGGAACCCTTTTCGATAATTCATTTACCGATTAAATGAATCATCTGGACAATTCATATACATACTTTATTTTAAATGCATGACTGAATAAAGGAAGCAATTTACATATATGAATTGAAGAACTCTTTCTTCTATTACTTTATGATATATATATATATATATATAGATACAAGACAAAATGCTCTGAAACCGACAACACGAATGGTTTCTAAGGCATACACTAACATTACCTTCCCATTGATAGAAGCATACCCTTCGTTGATCGAAAAGGTTACGACGATGATCTATGGTTTGACTAAGCCCATGATGTTGGAAGGCGTCCATAGACTTAATATCTTTTATAAGCGGTTTTTGCTCTTTTGGTCTCATCATTTTATTATCTTTATTAACATGTTATATCCATAACATTCAACCTTAGCATGCCAATTAAAGCAATAAAGATAAACGTGTTGATGCATTGCCTTAACTAAACCAAATTCCCCGAGCCTTGGGGAATTTGTATGTCAACCTAGGTAATTAAATTACAAGGGACTTTCAATTTAAAAACCCGCCTTCTTCAACCCAATGTTTCTTCTCCTCGATCATTACTCTAAATTAAAATAAATTCTAATTTAACTTTACATCAATAAAGAGAAACCTCAATTTACATTCTTAGGGAGTAAGATGAGAGAGAGAATTACAAGAGATTAAAAGAAAGGCAAGGCACACACCCCTTATTTAAATTGAAATTACAATCCTCAAATTCAACTAGGTCTAAAGGCAAATGCAACCAACACCATGCAATTTCATCTCAAGAATACACATATAACAATCAATCAAAAACAGCAATTTTTTGTTACTTGGTAAATTACAATTTACCCCTTGATGTTTTACCTTGTTGTATTTGAACCCAACAAGTTGTAAACATTTCAGTTTAGTCTTGTAATATACTCTCTAGCTAGTAATTCTTTGAGAGATATATACTAAAATCCACTAAATAACTTTTGAAAACATATATACATATATGTATATAATGTAAAATCCAAAAGCTCTAATTTTAATTCATATAAATATATACACAAAATAACTAATATACTTTAATAAGTACAATATATTCTTGGACAGTGCTACCAAACTCCTTCGCTTACTGATGTCACCGACTGTATTTCATCTAGTACCTGCAAAACAGTGAACTAACGGAGTGAGCACTAATCGCTCAGTAAGTAAACCAAACTACACTACTGTTTTTCCTCCATTACTCATATTCTGACTTTCCTTTTTTCAATTCAATATTTTCTATTATTGTTCATTTTTTTCTAATATTCTGCATTCATTTCTAATATTCTGCAGTCTTTATTCTATTCTGGTTTACCGATCGGACTAGGCTGAGGCACTGATTTGGAACCTTAGCTGTGTGAGTGTATTCTGAAATTCATTCTGGGTATAGTCCTCATCCACAAGCACTTCTAACGGACTATAATAATTATGTTTTTCTATTCTGAGGCCACTCACTGATGGCAGTGCGCATGTAGGAATTTTTCGCATCTCTGTCACTCACGGGTTCCCCATCACAACAACCTTCTAACATAACATTCTATATTTCTGAAAGAGATTCTATACACATTTCTAAATAAATTTCCAAGCTATGGAAATTCTACACTTGTATTCTTTAATATATAAGAAAATATACATATGTGCATGTTAGCTTATAAAGAATCTATAAGCCATTTTCTTTTCTTTCTTTTTCTCATTCTTTGCTAACATTTTCTTTAATATTCTCAGTTACCAAATCAAGGATATATATATAAATCATAATATGCACAATATATGCATGGTCAAGCCCATTCTTTGATGTTCTTTCCAAGTTCAAATACACAAACTTGAGATTTCATTATGGCATATTGATATGTCATGACATATTCTACCATTCTCTATTATTAACAATGCCATATCAAAGTAACACTTTAACATACAATTCTTTTCTAACACTTTCCCAAAGTCATAAGTTCCACAATTTCTAATTTCAATAACTAAAACTAATGTGCTACTCAAGAAGTAATAAAGGTTCAAGTAACTTGAACCAAGCACTAAGAGTCATCTCTCTCATTGAACTAACATGACCAAGTGATATTCTAAATTTTAGCATAAAAAAATGCACTCTTGAATACTAAAATTTAAATTTGGTTAAGCCCAACATAATCTTTCTACTCCAATTCTTGCCTTTCTCTAACCCTTTCTTCAATAGCATTTAACCAACTCATGCATGCATTTTCTCTTTGGATTTTCATCAAACAATTCATATGCACATGCAAATACTAAGTTGGCCACACTTCCACATCTCTCTAAATCCACCAAAATTTGAGCAAAAACTCACTAACTTTAGCAACACTTCAAAGTTTCAACAATAATTCTTCCATAATTCCACCAAATCACCACATACTCATACACTACTTCTCATGACTAGAAATTTACACATGAAAACAGCCAATAATTCCCTACCATACAATTACATACAACATGCAAGAATCATTCTACACAATTATTGCTCAAATCAAAACTAAAAGTGGGTTTACTTACCTTGAATGTGTAGAACACTAGTGATATAACCTCCCTTTGCTAAAAGTCTCTTCCTCTTGGACCTAGATCATATTAAAACAATAAAAATTTAAAACTTTAAAGTTTAATCACACACCTTGTGCTAAAATCTTACCTTTGGATGCTATAGGATTGAAAATCTACAAAAATCTAAGCCAAATCCTATGAATTCTCTTTGAGATTTTGTGAAGAAATTTGAGAGAAAAATGGGTGAGGGTGGTGTGTACGAGGGCTAAAAATGGGTTAGGGTTTATTCTAATGCATCCTTATCACTAATATTATATACATGAATTCCCATTTCGCCTTTGCACTTTCTAAGAAATCCCATCTATATCCTTTAGTCAATTACCAAAATACCATCATTTCTATTATCTTCTTCACATTATTTTGCTTCCTTTCACTCCCCACTTTTTCATCTAATTATGAATGAAAAGACTATTTTACCCCTAATGAAGTTTTAAGCAGTTTTCTTCACATTTGTCTAAGGTGACTTCAAAGAAATCCAACTAAGGGTATTAGGGCATAAATAAAAATTAAGTACCTTGATGTGGGTGTTACAGGTCTCTTGTTGTTGGGCTTATCCAAATTGGGCCTCCAAAATGATTATAATATGCATCGATAATTTATACAAAATTCTGGACAAACTTCCATGGGTAACAACGCCCAAAACAGCCCAAAATGAAGCCCACCTACGCCAATGCATAAGCTGCCCGAAACAGCGGTTTTACATGCATCGACACATATGGGTGGTGATGTTAAATACTTGCTAAACGTGCATCAACATGTTAACAATCTAGTAGTGCAAACTGTGAGTCAATTGACTCACTATTGAATCTGTTATGACCTATTTACGAACATGTAGCGAATTAACACGCACCAGCGTTGAATGGCTGTGAATATATTGAAACCCCTTGCTACAATAGTCTGAAAACAAATGTAAGCCCATAGTAATGATCCTCACACATGTAGGAATATGTGAGATTTTGAATTGCTCAAAAAATGAGCACCATAGTGCAAATTAGCAGAGCGATTTCCCCGAAGGAAAATCACAAGTTGCTAGAACAAGATAGTTAAGCGTAAAAATGCTAACGTGTCAAACACTTGAGTGAATACTCAAAGTGAAGAACAGGGCTACATGGGTAAACACATAGCCAACAAGCCTAGGCCATTTACGGCAATGAACGACCTCAGGTAGCCATCGCACACAATGGTGTTACAATGATCATGACAACAGTCACGTGTTTCTCAACCGGGGTTGTTAGGGACAATGGTTGTGTGCCTCAGTACACAACCCCAAAACACTCTAAAGGGTGTTGGCCAAGGCTGCGTGTTAAAACACATGGCTATTCCCTCCTACAAATCACACACCAACCACGTACTGGTGCGCATGCGATTGGTTGCAGCAACAGCACGCTACTGCTGCTTTGGTCACAACTCGAAACCACAAGTCACGGCAACCAGCATGTGAGAGCCCCTTCATCTTGGACCATGGGCTATCCCAGTCTTCGCCTACTGCGGCCTCATGGGCTTTCCACATACGCCCCGTCATCTTGGGCCTCACTCACTAGCTAGTCTGATGGTACTCACCTCTCTTGTCACAAGTACTTAGCCTACAGGTCTTGTGTTCAAGAGGTGGGGAAGGCGAAAGAAACCCACTTGCAGGGGTGGGGATATCCAAGTGAGTGAGGCCCAAGATGATGAGGCGCATGTGGAAAGCCCATGAGGCTGCAGTAGGCCAAGACTGGGATGGCCCATGGTCCAAGATGAGGGGGCTCTCACACAGCACCACCACACAGGTGGTGCTTAGGGTTTCAAAAAAATTTCTGATTTCACCAAAAATCAGCCCAATCACAACGAATTTCAATAAATCCCCAAACACAACAATCCATGTTTTATTCCAATTAATCCAAATCAAAATCAATCAATAAAACCCTAAACATGCAATCATCAAATCACATATTTCTAGCAGTAAATTAAACACTGTAATCTCATGTAAGAGGCTCTGATACCACTATTAGGGTTTAATCAAAGAAATAGGCAGCAAAAAACAAAGATTTACTAATTAAAACCCTATAAGCCCCAAAATCCATATATGAAAGTTATGATATTTACATGCTTTGAATAAACCAAAACCCATACAAGTTTCATATTCTTAGCCATCTTTGGAGGCTCCACCTCTTTTCAATTCGAAGAAAACTCTCACACTCAAGGATAGGAGTTAACAAACGATATCCACATAAACACAACAATCAACACAAAGAAATATACTAGTTTAATTTATGATGTTTAAAGAAGATAGGTGAATGAGAAGGTTAAGAGATAAAAAATTCTCTCAATGAACTTCTCTTGGGTGGCCAAATGAATGAATTATTGGATTTTAGGGAAAAGTGCCAATTTATAGGCACACCCTAAAATCCCTTGAATAGTATATTACAACTATACCCTTCCACTAATTATTTAATCAGTATCCATGATTTCCGAACAAAATCATAATCCGGGTATCGAGCCATTATGATTTTAATCCTCTAATAATGATCTTTCAATATTTAAAACATATATATATTAAATATTGACGGTTTATTTATTTACAATATATATATGACGATATACATATTTAAATAAATAACCAATCCACCCCTTCGACAACAAATGAAAAAAATGCCCCTCACTTTTTATCTTCTTTAAATTGCCTTTTATGTGTGTGACTCGAAGACTCCTCATCATGTCAGTAGTGATTATATTGCAATTAACGCCCTATTATACATAGACCAAGATTGGCCTCTAGTAAGGCATCATAATCACTTGACTGATTTGGATTCAATGTATTCTCTACCTGTCAATAGTATGGTTACCGTGCAATCAAATCCTTTCATCATCTATTATCTCATCAAGCTTTGAAGCATAGAAGTAATGTCAACTTCAAGTATAAACCACAGATTCCAAGGTCGTTGTACACAAGAGTGATGAATCCTTTGTCGATCCACCATAGTCATGATGTACTTCTTGATGGAGCCAATCACTACCATACTGATAACCCTATTAGGATTACATTTGGCTAGTGTCAAACTACACCAGTAGGTACACATGGTGCTCTAGTGATCTTAAGTCTGAAGACCACATATACCACCATCTGTTAGAGGATGTATTCCATGGATATTAGTGCTACCATCTATATGGAATCCTTTGATGAGCTAGTCCAGTGAACTCGTGAATAACAAGCACCCATACGTCTTACCAAGTTGTTACCAAATAGCCTTGACATATGAAATCTATCACTACCTTCTGATAGGGTTGTTCAACACTATGATAGCCTTATCATATTATCTATGCCCTAGGTTAGGATAATATTGGGGCTACCGATGTTTCTAAAATGGCCACCATAAGTGATCATAGGAATCTCACAATCAAGACTTATCACTGCTTGATTCCCTCGTCACGGTTCAACCACTTTAAGGGCATATGTAAATACATACTTATGAAATATGCTTTACATAATATAAACAATGCCTTCCATAGATTGAATAATCATGATCCATGGAGTCAACATATAATATTATGATTGGCTCAGGGGCACCTACTCTAACAATCCTGTCTAGGGTTATCAGTATGGTAGTGATTGGATACATTGAGAAGTACACTATGACTATGGTGGATTGATAAAAGATTCATCACTCCTGGGTACATGAGAAATTAACTCGGTGAGATATTCGGTAAGAGGCAAAGACCTTAAATCTATGGCCATAATTGAATCGAGTTGTTGCTCATTTGGTCGATTGGTCCAATAACCAAATCTAAATATGTCAAGGTGGTTCATACTTCAAGTTGACATTATTTCTATGCTTCAAACCTTGACAAGATAATAGATGATGAAAGGATTGGATTGCATGGTAACCATACTATTGACATGGCAGCGAATTTGATGAATCTGAATCTATCGGGTGGTTGCAGAGCAATTAAATTTGTTGGAAAGGTTGTGGCATGGATCAAATTTCATATTGGATTTACATTTATTTAAATATATATATTGGTGTATGTATATTTTAAACAAATAAAATATCATTATACATGTATGTATGTATGTTTTAAATATTGAATTATTATTATTGGATTTTCTGGGTGGAGCATATCGACATTCTGGTGGTTTTTTCTAAGGGGAAGCAGAATGATCAGTGGAAGGTTGTTGGCAACTTTTTGAATGTTCCCATGCCTTTCATTTCAAAGGTGTCAACCTGATTTGTGCCGGTTTGACTCCTGTTGGTTCTTGTCTGTTGCACCATTTTTAATAGGATGTAGTGGTTGATCCAATGGTAACATCTTGAGTTGGAATTGGAATGGGGTTCAATTGGAGTGTTAAAGCCCTAGCCCTCCTTCTAGCTCCAAAATATTGATGCAAGATTTCGTACCGGCTAGGATGTTGAGACATGAACACACATCAACCAGAGAAACTCAGTTGACCATGATAGTAGGATGGGTGTGTGATCCCGAGGAATGAGCAAAGAGGAACGTGAATGATTGGGACAAGATCGGAGTCAAAGGCGATATTGATAGATAATGACAAATGAAGAGGTGAGCTTTTTAAAGTGGTTCAACCAAGCAAGGAATCGAGCCTACATCTACTTATTTTTTTCTTAAGATGAATGATTACAAGGATTTTGACTAGAACAAATACAAAATGCGCTCTTTCTACTCTCCTTATCTATATACTTTCGCCCCCCTTGTCAAGATTTTAGTCTTGGTATTTGGCTGCAGTGGCAATCGTTAATGGGGATACATCAACAGAATAATTGTGGTCTACCATGACAGGTTTTGGGCGATTGAGGGCGTTAGGGAATTATTATGCTTAATTCTAGTTGCTACTGTAATTAACTGGAGTTTGTCTAAGAGTATTCTCTAGTTTAACAAAGCAGTTGCACGTATTGTACATGGTGCCCATGCAGTTTAGTAGGCTTATCAGGTGTTGCAATAAGCATTGAGGTTTGTCAACACATGGCTCGTTTGTTGCAAGCTGACACTTGTTTGTGATAGATATTTTGTTCGATTTGTTTGGCGCGGCTTCTAAGCTACAATTACTATGGCTCCTTCGGGCTTGAGCTGGATTTTTATTCCTGCACAAAAGGCAACATCATTTTTACTTATCGATCTAATGGTTAATAATTTGTAAACATTAAAATCCAAGTATAATATGTAGAATTATTATGGAACATGTGAAATAGATCTTGGTATTATCATTTTTCAATTATTCTATGGGAAGATACTTGGAAATTCACAATTCATAGTTAACCAAATAAAATTAATACATATATTGACTAAAGAATATATTTCATTGAACTTCTAGTTGAATTTGATTCCGTAAAATTCAAGGAAGGGGATACTAGGGGAACCCTTAAGTTCTAATTTACTATTTATTAGTAACCAACAAAGATTTTAGGAATTAGGATGCAATTTTAAAGGTGGTTTTATAGTAGGGGTTATTGAACCTTTTTTCTTGTTAGAAATCACATTACCGATATTACATTCCAATTGAACAAGAGTAGAGCAGTTAGCAATTGAGTGATTGTGGCTTCGAATCCTATTTAGGGAGATTTGGTTCATTCTGTATTAAAGAATTTAAAATGTCAGAATGAAAGGGTTCGCTTTAACCGTTAACTGTAGGTAACTCATTCCTTGTGTCTTTGTTTCGATTGTATTTTATCACATTCTATTTCCCGATATTTGAGAATTCAAAATGTGGGAATGAAAGTAATTAGTTATCTTACTCTTTAAGTAATGTCATTCTACAATAAGGAGCAACCTTTTCTTCTACTCAACCATTGAAAGTTTTCAATGGCCCTTGACCCTTATCGCAACAACTTTGTACTTTTACCTTCCCCTCAACCATTAAATACTTAAAATAAAATAATATTAGAGTTTACAAGTCACACTACCTCGCCCCCAGTAACCTTACTTGGACTTGTACCATAATCATAATCCAAGGTTAGGTTAGGTTAGGGTAACTAAAGTTAAGTAACAGGAAGTGAAGTTAGTTAGGCGTGCGTGGCGCGTGCCGTGTGCGGCTTCTTTTACTTCTCTTATACAAACTACAAATAGAAGACAAAGCTACAACGTAGAGGTGTAGGTGTTGGTGTTGTCAAGTTTGAACGAAGAATATTAATTTTATTTTTATTAGTTTAATACTATTTTTATTCATGTTTTCAAAATTTCCAGAGTTTATTCGTTTTTTCTGTACGTTACGTTGAAGCCTAAGTTATTCAACAACCAACCACCGCCTGCCACAAAATTACCAGCTTTCCGGCACCAGCTTTCCGGCGGCATCTCCGACCTCCTGAGCTCAGAGGTTAACTTTTCTTTCTGGGTTTTTTAATATAGGGATTCTAGATTTGAAATTTCAGCTCTCTTCATGTATTAATCGTTTTCTTAACTTTAATTTACAGATGCCAAATTCATCTGAGGACTTGGAGCCACATATTCATAGCTCTGTAAATAATGTTAAGGAAGATAGTGAGTATGTTAGGTTGGTTATATCGAGTGAAGCAGGCCCAACAGCTGAAGCTCAACCACAAACAAGGACTAAATCTTTCATCTGGTGGATCAAAGCCTTTGCTTTCTCCATTTTTCTTGTTGTGATCTCTCTCATCTTCTTAAAATGGGGAGTCCCTTTTCTTTTCGAGAAGGTAGCACTATTGCTTTACTCTTCAATTTTTATTTCATTTTATTTTACTTCATTCAATTTTTAGGCTTATTTCTGAATTTTATAAGGTTTCATTTTTCAAATTTAGCTGCCAATATTACTGAAATATATCAACTTTGATTGATTTGGTTAACTTTACATCCAGAAACAATTCGTTTTGATGGGGTGAGAGTACCCTTCACCTTGTATATTGCAAGTCTTTCAAAATTTTCTAACATACGAAGTATAAAGCTTTCATATTTAAATGTCTCTAGGGTTGCCAATGCATTAGGAACGTGAAACTTAAAATCAACTTTTCCAGGGATTATAGAAATTGGAAAAAAGTAGATGCATGATTGATGATAATATTTATAGTTTCTCGACACGGCCACATCTCGTCACTTTCTTTGCTCTGTAGCTACTTTATATTAGCTTTATTTTGATTCTCGTGTTTTTGTCAAACTCATTGTAGGTTCTCTTCCCAATAATGCAATGGGAAGCAACTGCTTTTGGTCGTCCTGTTCTAGCCATAGTGCTTGTTGCTTCTTTGGCATTTTTCCCTGTGTTCTTGATACCTTCGGGTCCTTCAATGTGGTTGGCTGGTATGATTTTCGGTTATGGTCTTGGGTTTGTTATAATTATGGTTGGAACAACTATTGGAATGGTCCTTCCATATTTAATTGGCCTACTGTTCCGTGACCGCATACATGTAAGATTTGATAATTTTAACTAATAATGAATTAGTAAAATGCAATGTTTAATTATATCAACTTCTGTAGTTCTGCCATGATGTATCTCTGTTTGAATGTGCAGCAATGGTTAAAGAGATGGCCCCAGAAAGCTGCTATGGTTAGACTCGCTGGGGAAGGAAGCTGGTTCCATCAATTCCGAGTGGTTGCTCTCTTTAGGGTTTCTCCTTTTCCATACACAATTTTCAACTATGCAATTGTGGTTACTAGTATGAAATTTTGGCCCTATTTGTGTGGATCAATTGCTGGAATGGTGCCAGAAGCTTTCATTTACATCTATAGGTCTGTTCTCTGGATTACTCATGATTATTTTGCCACTATACGAGAAATGAAACCTACAAGATATAATACTCCCCTTATGTTTTTTAATTGACAATGAAAGTTCTGATGACATGTGTGAGCATTGCATACATCCGCACACTAAAATTATCTTCTGAAATGTGTTAAAGCTGCCTGCTTGACTAGAAATACTACAATTGTATGACTTGTAATATATATACAGATATACAAGTTAGCCTAAAAGTTTTCATTGGATTTGTTTGAGCTATTCTTAGTAGCTGTTGGTACAATGCATCTGTTGAATTGTATTTTTAACCATTCTGCTGTACTTTTATGTAGTGGTCGGTTAATAAGGACGTTAGCAGATGTGAAGTATGGGAACTATCACTTGACTACCGTGGAAATTGTGTACAACATTATTTCCTTCATTCTTGCAGTTGTTACTACTATAGCTTTTACTGTTTACGCAAAAAGAGCTTTGAAGGAGCTCGAAAGGGGAGAGGCCAATCTTGAAGCACCATCTGCTTCCAACCATGATGACAATTTCGAGATGAATAAGCTTCCCCTTGAAAGATCCAAGCATTTGGGTTCCTCATCTTCTTCATTATAGTCAAGACACTCACGAAATAATTAGTTTCTGTAAAAAGTTAGGTATCTGAGGGGGTGTTCAAACTCCTTAGTCTTTGTAACCTATTTCTCTTAGTTTTCCTTTTTAATGGTTTTATGTTTGATCTGTAACCGCAGAAATAGAATACTAGAAGGAATCCTTGACAATACCTTGTATGAGATGTGAGAGATTTATGAACACATTGGCCTATGTATATTATTTGTTGATTAATTGTACTAGTGACTAGATTAACTTAAAAACAATCTAGTAGTTAACAGAATATATATATATTTGGTTTAGGGATCAGTTTAATGATCTCATTCAATTTTTATATAATTCCTTGTGCATCAATCTAATTGTCATCGAAATCAAACCTTGAAGCCGTGAATATTAAAAGCAAGTTTTTTTTACATGAATATAGAAGAAATATACGAGGCAAATAGGATAAAAATAGATGAAAGTTAATAATTCCTACTTGAAACTTAAGGTCCAACTTAAATTTCTTTAAGAAACTGGGGAGGACTCAGTTATTGGTGTTTTTGCTCTTTCAATAACAACCATTTCTTCAATTTCATATGATTCTTGGGTCGTCTTATGCGTCTGTGCCTGTGTCTGCGTTTGTGTCCCATTAGCATCTGAACTTCCCCTCTTGCTTGCTTCACCTTTAATCTTTACAGATGAAACCCAGTCTCCTAAAGATGATTGCACCTCCTCACTAAACCTGAATTTGCTTCCCATCTTCATTCACCAGACAAAGATACCAAAAGACAGACAATGAGCATCTTGAACTTTGGACAAAGAACTTCAGAGCTTCTCTATATCACTGTACTTACTAGCGTGCATGAGCCGATTGACAAAAAAAAAGGATCTACTAACCTGAGCAACAAGAGCATACAAAGGCAGGGTGCTGTAACTGCACAGAACTTGAACAATCACACTGCATAACATGAGCAAGAAATGTAGTAGTGACCAGCAAATCAGCAGGTGTTTTAGTTCTCGGAAATTGGTTAAGTTGCAGAATGAAGCAAAAAGTGATCTGCTATTGCCAGTTGAGGATTACCCTATAATAAGTCTTGGGATGATGTAACCCAGTTTTTCCATGATGCATGATTCGAATCCATATAGGCACTGCAGTGAAATAAATTAGAGAACCTGAGTGCATTTCTGAGTTGATATTTATATAAAACAGAGAAGTGAACTAGCTATATACCAATAACCAGAAGAAGAATGCAATCTCAAATGAATTCTGAAATAAAATGAAGTGTATCAAGTCAAGAACAATGCCAGGACGACCGAACCAAAAGTGGTCATCAGATGGTTTCACTGGTCCTAACTCTTGATCCTCCGTTTTTCTCTTTACCTCCTGAGCCAAACGGGTGATTATGTGTTCTAACTTCGCGCCCACAAGAAGTAGAAGCTGTCAGTCCACCAACTCAACAACGTCAGGCTTATGTTATTCCTCAACAAATGGAATGGACCATGGAAAATATCACTTGTGATGGAGCTAATCCACTTACCACTATTGGCAGAAATGATAACCAAAAGAATGTATGCCATCCTGCATTTGCAATTTATGCATAGGACTTTTTAAGAATTACTATAAACATGAAACAAGAAGTCTGTATGAGAATTAGATACTAGGAACATTACCTGCCACATTCAGCAGCAAAAAGACAACAACAAATAGCCACAGGTGCCATCTATCATTTATACGAGTATGCAATGTTAATCTTAAAAACAATTTGAATCTTCAAAGGCAGTTAAATAACCAAAATTTATTATGTTTCTATAATAAATACCTTATGCCAACAACTTTTCTGAGATCCATTTCAAGTGTCCGTGTCATGTACCCATGAAAATCAAAGTCAGGTTTTCTTGGCAAATGAGTCTAGGTGAAAAAAAGAAAAGAAAAGTTACAGCAATATACAATTATGTAGCATAACTTGGGAAACTGTTATAACATTTAGTCACTACTGATGACTGGTGAGGAAGTTAACCATTATAAATCCTTGTCGAAGTGCTACATAGTCTGACTTAGTAACAGAGCCATAAAACTGTTTGAGGAATGATATCTGCAAAATAGAGAACCAGGTGCCTTCATGTTAAAGATAACTCATCGTATCAGGAAAATAAAATGACTATTCATGGAAGCTTTATTAATTATGTAACAATTATGGTTTATAAGTTATTCCTTGATCCAGCTGAAGAAGACATGCATGCAAGGATACAAGAATTTTCTCATTGATAGCCTGAAACTCACCATCCAACTCACAACAGCTGCCTTTCTCCAATATCCAATTGCACGTGCATCAAAAAATGCAATGTGATGGCGTTTAGGAGTGTCCTTGGGAGTACCAGCCTCCGCTGACTGCTTAACTGAAGCCTCCCAATGCTTCCATTGTCTTATCTACACAAGGAAAAACTATACAAATCATAGGTTGAGATTCAGAATTGGTTGCAAATGGTTCCCTTATCCATTTGAAGCAAGCAATAATATTTTGAAAATATTTTAGTTACTGAGAGCAAAGCCAGAAATTCAAGGCATGGCAGTTTCTTCAGAAACATTATCTAATTATATTATAGCATATTCTAGGAACGCCAACCATTACCTTCAATCCTCCAAGAACCATAGTAGTCACACAAAAGATAACGTGAACAACTGCTAATACAAAGATGAAAATGTGCAACTGGTGTAATGCTTCCATTGATAAAAATGGAATCTTCCCCTGCATACAGATAAAAAGAAGAAGCAGAGATGCTATTAGCTTGGACTGCATCTTGGTCAATGGCAGACAGATACAACTTTGCATCTATAAGCATCAATTTCCTTTCTTCTATTAGCCATTTTTATCCATGCATGTTCTCAAAATTGCAAATAGTTTATCCATTCCTTTTATACATTAGAAGCTTTCTGTAAGCCAAATCGCTCTAGGGTGCGAAATGGCTATGACATTGTATTAAGTGCCACTTGCAATGGATGGATGAGTTTCAAAGTCATTTCATGCTGCAGTCATTCACTGAAAGTAATGGTCCACATAATCATGTACAACTACTTCCAAGGTAAAGAAAAATCATTTTATGTACAAAAGTTTCTCGGACACAAAGCATACTAGTGTACCTTATTTAAACAATGATCTGAACCAGATTTTGTAGTCAGTAACTGTCGCCGAGCACTTACAGCTCCAAGAGAATATTTTTTGTGTGAGACTGTATGCCTTTTGCAGGGAAGCATGAAGGATCCAAGATAAGTTGGCATGCATATATGGCTTATTGCATCTTGAAAAACGGTCAAAAGAAGGGAAATGAACCCTAAAAGCATCAATTCTGTACAAGCATTCCAAATACATTATATTAGATCTAAAAGCATCGATTGAGTAACAAAATCATGAGGCACAACAGAATATTGATGGATTGTCATGCACTTGGTTTGACACATCTTGCAAGAATCAAATCAACAAACTTGATATACAATATCTATGGATTCCCCAAATAAAGTATATATGCAATCTATGTATCTGCGAATGTACAGAAAAAAACTGCATGTATAGGAAGGCAAAAAGAAGGAAAAATAATAAATAAAAGATGGAGATGCAGGCAAACCCTCTTGTAATTTTTGTAAGGCCTCAAAGAGAGCGTTCTGCTTGTTCCGCTTCAACCACTGGATTCAGACAACAAAGCAAAGAGCGAAAATTCAATCAGCGAACTTCCGTCGCAAAAGAAATAAAGAATGTTCCATATGGGAATGACTGGCAGCATGTAAGACACGCTTGTTGATCGAAATTCAATTAGCTCATTCTCTTGGAAAAACTTTCCACTTGTTTAATAGTATAAGAGTTTGTCACATAAGATTTGGTATTCAGCGGATGCAAGAAAACATCCAGATTAGAGGGAAATTTGGCCCTCTGCTTGGAATGGGGCACAAACAAATTATAATTGATGGAATGAGTTCTTTTGAAATTTATTCGAGCATTCTCTACACAATTTTTTCTTAAGGTTAAGAATATTTACAAACAACATAATTCAGAAAATTTAAGAAAGTTAAATTTAAGCTTTGAAGTTTGGCCATGAAAAAAGCAGTTTGAATCAACATGAATGCTGACTTAGCCAACAGCTCCTCAAATATATGCCAAACCAAGGTGGAACGGAGACAATTAAGCAAAAAGAATCCACCAAATGCAAGAAGTAAAAACAAAAAGATACAACAATAGATTGTATGGTACCTTTCCAAGTTTATGAAGACCTCGCTCGGCACAAAGAGAGATGAGAATGATGACAAAACAGACAACAGCCACCACCCATGTTGGTGTATGCTCCAGAGAATTGGACTCCTCTGCCATAACTTGAAAGAAGAGAAGTGCTACAAGTTCAGTATTCCGGTAAAAACATGGCAAATACGTTTCAAACAATTGTGAGATATATATCCCATCAGAAAGTGAATACATAGAAGGAATGTGTGTGGGGTGGCAAAGAATAAACATGTTTAAAAGATGAAGGAAAAGAATATAAATGGCTGAAAGTGAGAAAAAACGAAGCAGCTAGCGTACACAAGAATGTTTAACTATATACAAAGGTAAAAGCATAAAGGGGAGACCGAGTGGAAGAAGTAACAATCCCCCAAACAGTGTCAAATCTTTAAGCCGGAGATTCTGTTGCTATGACTATGACTAGGTAAATTCATTTTAACATTCTTGTTTCTTTTCAAAAATTCTGAAAAGAATTATCAATTCCAGTTCTCCAGCTTTGGTTTGCCTGACAACAGACAACTCCTACAACTAGAAATGAACAGACTTGACTGATTTGTGGCTTAAAGGAGTGCTTGGAAGTGTTTTTAACACCGGCAAAACGCTCTCAAATAGCTTTTGAGAAGTAGAAGGCACTTCCTACAGATAAAAACTATCAAACCACCCAACTACGGCTTTTTGAGTTGCAGCACCTAACCAACTAAAACCAAATGTTGTTAAGCAAGCTATGCCGGGAAGAAGAAAAACACATACAATCTGGCAATCTGCATACAAATTGGTGTAAAACACAATCTTTAAAGTGTATAGCTTCATTCTTACAGTTGAAAGCAAAACAAAAAGTGACGCATAAAATGAAAGGATAAACCAATGATGAAAGAAACAGAAAGGCACTGCAAAAAGAAAAATAAGTGAGATAATAAAGAAAGATAATTCGTCCAGCAAGAAGGTAACTGTTAGACATTTAGAGGACTTTATTGTTAAACAATTTCAAACTGTTCAACTTCTCGTGTTTTCAAAGAATACAAGATTTTTATCATACATATACACTATCTACATCACAAATGACAAACGAAGTAACATGTCCTGATAACACAAATTCTTAGTGCTATTTAGGGTCCCCAACTTGGCCCAAGTTCTTCACAAACTTCTGTGTACAGCTTTCTCCACTATGCTCATATCATCCCTCATCTTTGATCAGCTTAACCTTCAATGATTCATATTCCAAGTACTACCACAGCAAAAATCATCTGACCGTAAGTCACACAACATACTTAATGTAAAAAGACATAGTCTTGACTGTTTCTTATGGTTTCCAAGGTGCTGGAGGTGGTGGTGGAGTCGGGAACATTGGAGGAACAGCGGAGAAAATGGTGTTCTTATCAATGCCAGTACTCTTTTCGCCTGACAATGCCACAAGAGCAGCGACCAAACCTGCATTTCCTGCAAGAGTTGGCTCCGTATAATTGTAATTAGTTCTCACATCATGGAAACCGTCATGCTTGTCAGGACCAGCAACCATGGCTCCAACAAGTGTATTTGGGTTTGGCTTTTTACTGTCCCTCCATTTCCATCCTCCTTTACAGTTATATCTGATCTTATTCTTTGGTATCGAAGCACCTCTATGGTGGACATGTTTTGGATAATGATTACCAAAACCCACTATGTAGCTCATTTTCCGAGGATTTTTTCCAAGGATGTAATCAATCTGAAAAAAGCAGGAGCAAAAGAAACACGGTTATTAGCTACCATGTGTCAACAATATTTATAAATGTGCAAGCAGAATCAAATTCCCTGACCATTAAAATTAAGGAAAACGGACCTGGGTCTTAGCAAATTCACGCAAGACATCAGTTGAAAAGAAATTGGGTCCACAATACCATCCAGGCGTATCTGCAGCGTCAAGATAATCACTGAATAAGGTTGCCAAGAAGGCTGCATTGGCAATGTATTGGAGAGGCTGAGGCCTTCCATGGTTTAATTGAATCAAGCCTCCTGTGAAAGATCCCAAGAAGTTAAAAGTCAGATCCCAAAAAACATGTGGGTAAACATATAAAAAAATGGTCAATCAAAAAAGTAAATGTACTTCACCTTTGGTTCTATTAAAGCTTGTGAAAACCGGAAGGAATGAGCACATGGTTATGCTTGTTTGATTGTGGAATGTCCTCAACATTTCTTCATATGGATACCCAGGGCTCAAGAACAATCTCAATCGGCTTAGAAGTAGCTGGAAAAACAAATAGGATATCAGCAACTAACAGCCAAGCTCCAAGGGTTCTAAAGACAGCTTTAACATAAGCAATCAAAAGGTGTCAATATACATTAGTAAAAACATGTTTGTATTTCCACAAAGCGATAAATCAACAAAATCCAAAAATGTAGCATGTAGTCTTCACTTATACTGAAGACTTGCTCATCAACTTAAATTTTGATTCTATGAAAGGAAAGGACAACAAAGTTAAGTAAGTGAAGAATAAATTATATCCATTGACCCCCAAAAGATGCTCAAAACAAGTTCAATTATAATATGGTGATCTGAATCTGGATGGATAACCCTAAACTGGATCAAATTATAAGCTAGGCAGCATAAATGTCACAGTGTGCACAAAACGAGAGTGAAAAAGCTGATTGCATAGCTAATTACACAAGTTAAAAGGATAACACGAAGATAGATGAAACTTACCGCAGCACCGGCAAGCTTGTTATCCCAGCTAAGTACGCTATTATCTAGAATTCCCCAGAAAGCCCCAGCATGTCTAGCAATACCAGTAGTAGTAGCGAGCTGAAGATAGGAAGAATTCCCAGTCGCATAGTACAACCAAGCTCCACCCCAAATAAACTCATCCCAGTAACTAGTAGAATTATAGAAAATCGAAGCCTCATTACCAGCACTGTATCTGCCTCGCTGCTCCCTGGAGAACCTAAAGAGCGTTTTGGCACCATGGACAAGTTTCTGCGAATAGGCCTTGTTGTCCTTAAAAACAATAGATGCAGAAGCCAAAGCAGCAGCCATTTCAGCGGCAAGATCCGAACAACTACTACATTCTGATACAGGTCGATCATAATCAATGTCCTCAGGACGCATCCAACAATAATGATCGTTTTCACTTGTACTCCCACCACTTGTATCGCCCTTCCCAACCTTTCAAAAACCACGAATCAGAAAATAAAAATGTGATCTTGTCTACTAAGGAAATAAAGTCTCATTTTTTATTTCTTAAATAGCTAAATGCAAACAAATTGAATCGATCAACATATAAATCATTTAGAGCAAAATTTGTACCTGTGAAATCATCACAGAAATAGAATCCGCAGTATGATTGAAGGTCTTGAGAAAATAATCAGCACCCCATTTGATAATGTCTTTAACATGGTTGAGTTCACCAGCAGCTTCATATTTAGCACTGTACTCAATCACACTCCAACTCAGCATAGTCATGGCAAAAGATGCTGGGAAATGAAATTTAATAGCATCCCCAGCATCGTAATAGCCTCCCACCAGATCTTTCGTAATACTTGAACTCAACGACGTCGATTTCCCATCATTCAAACATGAATTACCTCTCCACGACACATTATTATGCTTGGGCAACCTCCCAGCTGTAAATCAATTCAAATAAACCCCATTAACAAAAACTCTGATATAGAATGTAAATACAATTTTCAGTTTTCAGAAACAGTTTCCAGATTCAACCTTAGACACTAGCGTGAAATCAGAAAAAAAAAAAAATTGTTCTTTTTCATTTCTCCGGGATATAGTTCATTTTAATCAAGCCCGTTTGGTTAAAAAGAAGTCATCTTGAGCTCAGATATTAGAATTATATCTTAATTTTCGAGGAATATTTTTGGATCAGAAATTTAAAGCAAAAGAGAAGCTAGATCAAAGACATACATTTCTGAGCATTGAAGAACATGAGGGCCTTGTGAAGAGCGAGGGTGTAATTATCAGGAGGGGCATGAGAATGATGATGACGTGGCACAGTCTTGACAATAAGAGTGATAAAACCAGCCAATAAGGCGGAGACGAGGAGAGTTCCGACCGTCCAAACGAAGATCTTACGGCTCACAATAATACATCCCAGATCTACATACTTCTTCTTCTTCTGTTCAGTGGGACCCAAAAGCCAACTCTGCTGCGTCTCATCCAACGGTCTCGACAACGCCGCTCGATCGAAGTCCTGCAGATTCCTGCTGCGGTCGTCGTCGGTGGCGGAGTCCGCCGTGTTTATCTCCAGGGGACCGCCCCATGGATCTCTGCCATACATACTCATTTTGCGTGAACTCTGAGCTGAGACAGGTCTACCTGTCAATGAGGAGGATGTGAAGAGAGAGAAAGTGAAGAGCAAGGTTTAAGTAGAGAGGAAGAGTGGCGATTGGATTTCGTGATGACGGTGGGAGTGAATAAAAATATATAAAATCGTGTGGGTGTGGATTGTATTTTTCCAATTTTATAATAAGTGGCAGGTCCAATTCATGACACTAACAAGTCCACTAATCGACATAGACAGTCTGTCTGTTCTCCTTACTTTTTCCTCTGTTAAATTTTTAGTCGAATATGGAAACCCCCAATGTTTGGTAAAATAACACTAACCTCCCACTTAATATCAATTCAGTTGGACTCTTCAACTAATACTAATTTGAATATATCTTTATGATAACTAATAATCTTACTCTTACTGATTCCAAAATTCCAATAGATCGTTTACAAATAAATCTTATAAATATTTTCATATAAAAAATAAATAAAAGAATGAATATAATAAATTTTTTTTTTTCCCATCTCAATTTATATTTTTATTAGACTTTTTTGTAAGTATAATATTATTGTTTAGACATACACTAATTAATATAACAAATAGAAATCTTATAAAGATTTTCATATAAAATGATGTAAGTAAATATAAAAAGTCGAACTTATTATATTTACTCTATTATTTTTTATTTTTATTTTTTTACAATACCATTTAATATAGAAATTTTTATAAGAGTTCTTGTAATATTACTAACAAATTTATTAACCAATGGGGAGATTGTCGTTAGTTCCCGAAACTGATGGGAGATTAGGGGTGTCTCCAAACTAGGGGGTGTCCAACTATTTTGATTAATGAGAAAAGTAGGGTGTTCAACACTGTAGTGCTTGCTTGTCTTCCACTTGATTTAATAAGTTTCCTTCCATGAAAGCTCCTTTCAACCAACGATTGACACCTAATCTAATTCATTTCTTTTAATATATTACCATATCATCCCATCTGTTACAATTTTTCACCATGGCAGCACCCACCTGCCACCGACTCTTTTTAACCACACCTTTGCCGACACTCTAAGATATCAATTATTGCTTTCCACCTATTCATTCTCTTTTCTTCTTCTTATTATTATTTTATCCTTTTTTGTTTCAACATCGGTGCTTTTGTCTTTGACACCCTTCCTCATTCCTCATTCAATTCAATACCCTATTGTCCATTATATTACTAATCAGATTCCCACCCCCATTCCCATTGAAAGCCCATAACATAACATGTCTTATACCTCTTCCTTTCTCATTTCCCAACACATCCATACACAGAGTAGTATTGTTTTGTGCTCTTGTCTTTGTTAGCGTCTCCTCCAAAACCCAATTGAAGTATCAAGTACTTAACCTTTCTAAGTAGCAAACATATGATATACTCACTAATAAAAATTCTTTTATGTGACAGTCAACTCTTGCGTGCATGCATAAATTGGTTCTTATTAGTCTGATTTATCGAACTCATGCCCAAATGTATAACTCTAAGAATATCATGCTTATGAAAATCTCAAAAATAAATTCTCACATACCAATGGACCCATGTGGCCGTTGGTGCCAAACTCATCATCTACAGAAAAGTATCTTCTAACCTATTTCTAGTTAATTCACTCTCTTCTCTTTCTAAACTTATTCAGCACTGATTCTAGTCTTATTTTGAAACCAAACTGCTAATAAACATGCCAATTTAATTTATTATGTGCATGGCTATTATTATCAAATTGCCGAGAAAACCATTACAATTTTTAGCAGATAAAAATGTCCCAATTAACAAATTAATAATGAAGACATTTTGGTGGTGACTAATACAAATCAGAACCATGGCTGCTGAAATGGAACATCGGTTGAAAGCTCCTTAAAGAATGTGATCTGCACTTTTCAACAACACTTGAACAAAGGGTGACCACACAAAAGCACACCAACATCAAAGCCTTAATATACAAAATTTTCTGCAGAATGGGTAATAAAAACTGGAACATAAAAGAATGTTTATTATCCTCAATAAAAATAGAAGCCTAATCTAGCTATCAGTAGACAAACAGCTTGTTGGGAATGATATGTTTGGGAAGTAGCAGGTTTCCCAATGGAGATCAATCAACTAGAGGTATATATAAGTGCAAGTATGATTACCAAAGAAAAGAAACTCTGACATGTAGTGACTCATAAATATACATATTGTTGAAGTGTGAACCCATTTTGCTGAGCTTAAACTTAACAACGGCAGAAAGGTAGCTGCAGCGAAATGTTGAAGAAGACTTGTCGTCTGGTCGCCGTGATGAGCACTAAGGAGTAGCATTGAATGTGGAAAAAGTTCGACTGCCGCGGCGATGGAAATGGTCACCGCAATAAGCGTCCTGAATTCGAGAATTTTATTTTTATTTGCTTTCTTGCTTTAACAAACCCAATTTCAATTTTGCAAAACAAACCCAATTTCAATTTTGCAAAGCCCTAGCCACCACCTATGCTTTGTTGAATGATAAATTGACAAATGAAAACTTCTTGTTAAGATTTTTGCTATGAGA
Organism: Pistacia atlantica; assembly: GCA_026229545.1. Classification (NCBI taxonomy): domain Eukaryota; kingdom Viridiplantae; phylum Streptophyta; class Magnoliopsida; order Sapindales; family Anacardiaceae; genus Pistacia; species Pistacia atlantica. The sequence continues at coordinate 165,553 of JAPEIT010000014.1, forward strand.
GAGAAGTTGTAAATGTTGGTGGAGATTTAATTAAATACTAGTAAATCTTAAATCTCTGAAAGCGAAAATAATGCGAACGAATGACATAAAATAACCACACATACAAACACAAGATTTATAATAGTTTACTCTCCATAAGAGAGTTATGTCCACTTTGCCGCTATGGAATTTTACTATGAAGAAGAAGAAATATTACAAGAATATCTCAAGCCTCACAAATTGGCTTACTCACCAAAAGCTCTCACTTTCTAATTGTGGTTTTATCTTCTATTCAATTTGTGATTTCTAATTCTAGGACTTAACCCCTTTTTATAGGTAAAACATGAGACACTATTCCTAATAGGACTCAAATCTCATATCCTAATAGAAATTTTATTTTAATTCCTAATACAGTTATAATCCTATTTTCAATTGTATTCCTAAAAGAAAACAATTCTACTTAAACACAAATTAGGAAAACCCATGTCCTAATCCACTCTAATTTGGATTGAATTTGGCTCCACAATCTCAACAATCTCCCTCTTGGAGACTAATTTAACATGTCTTCAATTCTTCACTTCCATCAACAGTAACATCAACTTTTCTTTCTTCAAGCGAGAAGTCCAATTGAAGTTGTACACAACTTTAGCTTCTCAATGGTAACCACATTTGTAAACATTTAGCTAGATTTTTACTCCCTTGAGTCTTCTAGAGAACTATGACTCCTTCTTCCAAAACTGAGCGTATAAAATGGTAACGAACTTCTATTTGTTTTGTCTTAGCATGGTAGACTGGGTTCTTTGTAAAGTGAATTGCACTTTGGCTATCACAATACAAAGAGCTCTTCTCATAATTATGACCCAATTCTTCTAGGAACCATTATAACCATATTAGCTCCTACTAGCTTCTGTCATAGTAGAAACATATTGTGCCTTTGTAGTAGAAAGACCAACAATCTTTTGTAACTTTGAAACCCAACTGACTGCTGTACCACCTAATGTAAAGACATAACCTATGATACTCTTGCGATTATCAATGTCAGCAGTTATATCAGCATCCACATAACCTTGTAGCTCTAAGTCTAACTTCCTAAAGAATAATGCTGAATCTATAATACCTTTCAAATATTTGAGAATCCACTTTACTGCTTCCCAATGTTGCTTTCCTAGATTGCTTATGTACCTACTCACAACTCCTACTACATGTGCTATGTCTAGTCTTATACACACCATGGCATACATAAGACTACCAATTGCTGATGCATAGGGTACCTTGGCCATGTAGTCTCGTTCATACTCTGTTGTAGGTAATTAATCTTTGGATAGTTTAAAGTGACTAGTCAGAGGAGTACTTACTAGGTTTGCTCCATCCATGTTGAACTTATTGAGTACTTTCTTCACATACCCTTCTTGTGATAGCTTTAAGAAACTTTTGGCTCTGTCTCTGGTAATCCTCATACCAAGGATTTGTTTTGCAGCTCCCAAATCCTTTATAGCAAACTCCTTTGACAATTGCCTTTTTAGCTTGTTTATTTTCTGTTTACAAGCCCTTGTAATCAACATGTCATCTACATATAGTAATAGGATGATATATGAGTAACCAAGTTTCTTAAATAACAGCAATGGTCTACTTGGCATCTAAGGAAACCATTACTACTCATAAACCCATCAAACTTTAAAACCTTGTGGTTGCTGCATATAAATTTCTTCATTCAGTTCTCTTTACATCTAACCGCTCAAGATGAAGGTCTTCTTTTGCCACTAACCCAAGTATTGTTCTTATTGTAGTCAACTTGACAACTGGAGAGAAAATTTTAGTGGAGTCAATGTCTTCTTTCTATTGAAATCCTTTTCACAACCAGTCTTGCTTTATATCGTTTGTTGTCATCATGTTTATCTTTCACCCGATAAACCCATTTGTTTTGCAATACCTTCTTCCCTTATGGTAGCTCTGACAACTGTTAGGTTTGATTTGTTAATAATGAGTCCATCTCATCCTTCATAGCTAGCTCACACTTGATTGAGTCATCAACTTGCATTGCTTCCCTACGATTGGGGGCTATCCTCTCTCGTGCCACCTTCGGGCTCAAGGGCTTTCCCCACGCGTTGGACACGTTTAAGGTATTGTTCGTTATGGGTCCTTCTAGTCATGCCTCTTTCAGACCCTCACGACTTTTTTCACTTCGTGGTCTCTCCACCTTGCAAACGCCTCCCTCGTGACTTAAACCTTGGACTTATACCTTGGCCAAGTAACATGAGTACCATTGGGCTATGTTACTTGGCCAATGTATAATTCCAAGGTTCAAGTCATGAGAGAGGCGTTCACAAGGTAGAGAGACCACGAAGCGAGAGGATAGTCCTCGGTCGTGACATATTATCTTGATCTTCTTGGTCATTGTCTTGCATGTCATTCCTTGGGAAGTCTTCCAAAGGAACTACCTCTTGCTTCTTGTAATATTTTCTTTCTAGCTAGTATACTCGGAAAATAAACAATATTATAAGAAAATATATAAATATAGATGAGTATGAAATAATGGGCCCATAATTAATTTTTCTTTATATACAAATCCTTACATAATATAATAAAGTCACAAAATAGTAACTCGACAGTGTTGCCCAACCCTTCTGATGTGTGACATTCCAAGCGATCGCATCTAATCTACTACCTGGAAAAACATTGAAAACAATGGGGTGAGCACTAATTGCTTAGTAAGTAAACCCGATATGCTACCCTTCTCTCTCTGTTGCTTAAATTTTGAATTTCTTTCCTAACATCACATTTCTTTATTCTTCTCTATTCTTTCTCTGTTCTTTCCTCTATTCTTTCTCTATTTATTTTTGTCAATTTATATTAAACTAAAATTTGCACAAAAGGTTAATCATGAGTTTAGAAAAACATACGCACGTTTGGAGGTTCCTTTAAATTTGGCTATGAACGTTTTTGCTACCAATCCAAGTGTAGGATTGAACCCACGTAGTCCACATAAAGACAATCACAAAGGAACTAAGGAGGGATTTGCTAGATCCTCCTTAGCCTTAAGAATCAAGAAGAAGAAAATCAAAGGAATTTGATTTATGCTAAAACCCAAATCTAGCATGGGAGGAGATAAATGGGGTTGCTGTGTGTTTTTCGTTTTAATAAAAAATGCAATAATCCATTTCACTCAATTAACACCCCCTTTACAAATAACAAGTTTTCTTTTATATTGAAAACGTAGTTGCCCTATTCCCATATTGTAATAACTGCTATATACTAGTAAAATACATGTATTATAATAAAAGTAAATGGGCCCAAAATTTTCTTTTTATTACATTTAATCATTCTTTGTACAAAAAGAGTATCACTTACAAAATGCCATTCAAAAACCGTGGACAGTGTAGCTATTGCTCCTCGCTTGCCGACGCCCATCCGACTGCATCCTCACCTGGATCTCGCAACCATAAAGAAAAACAACGAGGTGAGCACAAAATAATGCTCAGTAAGTAAATCATTTACTCGTCTGTCCCCGTAACTCTTTCTCTTAATTCTTTCCTCACACTTTTCTGTTTCTGTTTCTCTCTCACACAGCTTTCTTTTATTAACTTCTGCTATATTTCACGGCCTCATCATACCGGAGGCACGCCTGGGTGGAGTTCACACAGCACTAACCCACTCTTCATGACTTTACTCGTTCTCTATTTGTTCTTTCTTATGTTTACTCATTCCTTCTCACTTAATGTCACGACCTCATCTTACCGGAGGCACGGCCGGGTGGAGTTCACAAAGCACCATCCCAGTCTTTGTGACTGTCGGGTGGAGTTCACAAAGCTCCAACTTGCTCTTAGTGACTACGGTGGAGATCACAAAGCACCTAACCCGCCCTTAGTGACTACCGAGTAAAGATTACAAAGCACCAACCCGCTTTTAGTGCTTTTCTCATTCTCTCTAGTCTTAGAGTAGTTCATTCACACAGTTCTCTACTGTTTCTCAAGCCGCTTCTCAATGCCCAATTAATGCATATGGATGGTTCATATCCACTAATCCACCCATAATTTCATTCTTGGCATAAACATTAAAGATAAATATAATTTCATACATAAAGAAATATGTGGATATGGGTTTTATAACCTTAGCCTTAGTCAGTGAGGGAGGGGGGTGACTATTAAAGAGAGACTACAGACTCCAACCACTGAAAATCCACAAAAATTAAACCCAAAAATCACAAACCCACAGACCATAAGATCCAAAAGAAAAAATGTGTGTGGAAAAAGAAAGGGGGCTTTGGTGTTAGTGTTAGTGTCGCGGCCGAGCTAGGTGTTTATGACATTGCCTCCAACCGCAATTTTGTTGTCTATGAAGCTACATCCAATTGCGAGCTAAGTTGGTGGCATCATAGCTGGCCCAACTCATGGTTGAAGGTTGTGACGCCGCCAACCCAATTGGCGGCTGTAGGTTACACCAGCATCGCAACCTCCAGCATAGAAAGAGATGATGGCAAAGAAAAGATAAAAAGGGAAAAAAGAGGTGGAGCAAAGGAAAGGAAAAGAAAAGAGAAGAACTACACGGATCGAAATTTCAATTTTTTTATTTTGATTTCTAAGGCTTCATGTAAATTGACCATTTTGTCCTTTTTCAGAATGAATTTTTTTAATAGAACATAACGGTGGGTGAGAAAGTGTCGTTTTGAACTTAATGCATGGGAAAGTGTCATTTTGCCAAACCTTGGGTGGGAAAAATTAATTGCATGTGCTAGTGCTAGGTTTACCCTAGCAGCATAGGCTAAATGAGCTTAGAGAAAAAAATAAAAAAGTTGTCTTGGACACAAACCAATTTTATATTTGTATACTTTTTCAAAATATTGAAATACTAAAAGCAAAATAAACATTTATTTTAGGTATATCTATAAACAAAAACAAAATTGAATAATGATAACAATATTAGAGCATAAGAAATTCACATTTAAAATATATTAATACATATCTTAATTATATTCATGAGCTACAAACCGATATCAATAAGAAGATAAATGAGTTTGTTATGGTGAAAATAATATCAAATGGATTAAATTATGTCATTTTTGTTCTACAATTGCCATTTTTATACTTTAGCTACTTTTTGCAACATTTTTCACTCTTGATTGTTTTAGGTAGAGGAGGGACAGCCCAGGCCAGACCTGGGCAAGGACCAGTCCTAACCAGGTCCGGGTTTGGGCCTGATTAGGACCGATCCTAGGCCCATGAAAAATTTCAGGGCTCTGACCAGTCCTATGGGCCAGGAAATTCCACCTCCCCTAACTTTTTTTATATTTAAGGGGCCAAATAAAATTATGTAGGGGGGTTTAGTAATTTTTAGGGGGAAATTAGTAAATTTTTAATTAATTTTGAAAAATAATAAATTAAATTAATGGTTAGTTATAATCAATAATTATTTATAAATATAGGGTGTTTTAAATTTAAACTTTAAATAGATAATTTAATTAATTAATTTTACCATAAATGTATTTTTTTTAATTTTGTAAAATATGAATTTAACCCTCAATATTTTGTCAATTTAAAAATTTATAAGGGTTTCTTGGACATTGTCCAGGGGCTTTTGAAAATAAAGCAAAGGGGTTTGGGCCCGAGCCTAAGATCTTAGAGGAGGGACCAGTCCCTAGATCGGCCCCTCCTCCATGGGCCTAGTCTAGGTTTGGGACTAGGCCTCCTAAGACTGGTTTTTTTGGGTCCAGTACCAAATGCCCAAGTCTAGCTTAGGCCCTCAAGAACTGATCCCAATTTGGGACCAGCCTTGGGCCCGTCACTTTTGGGGGAAATGCAAAAAGACAGTTTTTTTTGCATTTCCCACCTAACAATAGTCAATTTGACCAAATTGACCATTGATCAACAATCTTTTTTTGTTTGAAAACTTATATTTTAACCATTAAATTTATTATGTATTTCATATATTATAGGGAGTTTTGGTTATATGTCAAGGGGTTTTTGGTTATTTGGTAAGGGGTATTATGTGTTTCTTTTCATTGTGTCATTTATCTTTTTCGTAATTATTAAGTAATTATCGAAATTGATGGTTAAAAATGCATTTTCATAGACTTTGTGATAAAAGATTTAGAAAAAAAAGTGGCTGCGTTTATTTTCCTATTTTTGCCCTATCCTATTGCTATCATTTCCAAAATACACATTTATTTCCTTATTCTAAAAATATTATTATATTTTTTTAATTTTTTAAACCCTCTAAGTTTATTAATTTAACTAAATACCCCCAATAAAGTTTAAAAATTGACAAAAACACCCCTACCCAGCCACATTTGCCAGATTCTAGCCACTAATGTCTGAAAGTGGTCAGAATTTGATATAATGATGCACTACCGGCTGGATAGGCCTATAGTACTTCGATATAGTATTTTCCTGCTAGATGGAGGGAGAAGGGAGCGGAAGTAACGGGAGAGAAGGAAGGTGAGGGAAAGGTTAGTGAGGAGAGTGAGGAAGAGGAAATGGGGAGAGGAGGCGAACGTGAGAGGTGGGGACCGAGTGAAGCGGAGGATGGTGGGATGGTTGAGGAGATGGTGGAGAGTTGAGGTGATTGAATCCATGGGAGAGGGTGAAGATTTTGTTTTGTGGAAACGGAGAATGGGAGAAGAGGATAGGTTTGGTTTGGAAGTGGGGTCAATTGGATTCGGGTTGAGTTTTTACTTTTAAACTTTTGTGGAGTAAGTGTTTTCAATGTATGTGGGTTAGGCTGAACAACTCATTAGCATGAGCCCAACCCCCCTAACTGCAACTCTTCAATTGTAACATGAATATAAATAAAGGGCGAACGACAAGGTCCCACCCAAGGTTTGGCCTAACGACAAGTTCCCACCCAAAAGGTTTCAAAAGGACAGTTTCCCACCCATCCATCAAATTTTTCTTGTTATTTTTAACTATAGAGGGAGAGAATAGTAAATTCAGTTTATTTTAATTTTTTATTTTCTTTTAAAATATTAAAACATTTAAAAAATTATATAAAATAAACAAAAATTAAAAAAATTGCTGGCCAACTACTGCTTGCGGTTCTCAGAACTGTCGACGGCGGCTAGTCTACTGCCACCGTTGGCGCTGTTGGGTAGATCTCAGGTCAATCTATCCAAAGGTACACATAGATGAGCCATTATTGACGGCATTTGGCCGAAAAAGTGGTAAATAGTTCCCGCATATTTTGGTTAAACGCCGTCAACGGCGGCTTCAAGACAATCAACAAACAATCACCACTTGCCTTTCCCTTTGTTCGAATCATGGTCGTGCCCTTGCGAATCCGCTTTAACGTCGATGGTTGCTAAGATATTACATAAATGTGTTCTAATCTTGCCTTTTTTGTGTCTCGTATCGAATTGAAGGAGAGTAAAACTAGCGGCGGAGAAGGAAAGAAGACTAGAAGTGAAGATAAAACTGAATGGTGGTGGTGTTGGTACTGGTTCTAACTACGAGAAGAGGTGGTTGTAGAGGAGTAGTAAGAGGAGGCAGCGGCGACTGACATGTTTTCTTTCTGTTTTCTGGTTCTGTATAAAGATCAAATCAGGAGAGAATTCTGATGGAAAAAACTTGAAAGAAATGAGAGGTGTCAGAATTTGAGATTGAAGCTGGCAAAAGGGACAGAAGACCGCCGAAGAATGCCTACAAGAAAGCCTGATAAAGAGGGCAGAAATGAGAGCCAAAGAATATCAAGCAAAAGAGAGAAAATTGTATTTTGTATATATTCTTCTGTAATGTACATTGGCCAATTTATACAGAGGCTTTGAATACAATAAGGAAAGGAAATAATACTGTAAAGGAAAAACAATAAACTCTTAATTACAAAATATTACAATCAATCAAATCAATCACTGCTTGATTCCAGCATGGATATTCTCAGCATTCCATATTTCATCACTCCCCCTCAAGTTGGTGGTTTGTAGATATCGAAAACCCCAAGCTTGCGTAATAAGTAAGAATGCTGACGAATACACAAAGGCTTTGTGAATATGTCCGCTGGTTGTTCCGATGTTCGTATGTGCCTAGTCCTGATAATCCCTTCCTCAATTTTCTCCCTCACAAAATGACAGTCAATTTCTATGTGTTTGGTTCTTTCATGGAAAACTGGATTTGCTGCGATATCAATAGCAGCTTTGTTATCGCAGTACAAAGTGATTGGTCTTTCTAGTTTTTATTCCCAAGTCTTTAACTAATCCAATAATCCAGACAATCTCACAAGTTGTTTTTGCCATTGCTCTATACTCTGCTTCAGCTGAAGAAAGTGATATTGTTGATTGCCTTTTTGTTTTCCATGATATAAGAGATCCTCCAATTTTAATACAAAATCTTGTAAAAGACTTTCTGGTCATGGGACAAGTACCCCAATCTAAATCGCAGTAAGTTGTGATGTCGAAATTCCCATCTTGAGGTAAGAGAAGTCCTAATCCAGGACATCCCTTTAAATATTTAAGCACCTTGATTGCTGCGTCCATATGAGATTGTTTGGGTTGATACACGAACTAACTTAGTATGTGGACCGCATAACTTATGTCAGGCCTTGTCATGGTGAGATAGATAAGTTTTCCTACGAGTCTTTGGTAGGAAGTTGGATCTTGTAACAAAGGGTCATTTTCTGAAGAGGCTATCTCACAGTCATATTGCTGTGATGTGAGTTTGATGTTTTGTTCCACAGGGATGATGCTGGGTTTGCATGCTGATAAACCAGAGTCGGATACAAGTTCTAAAACATATTTCCGTTGACTTAGAGAAATACCTGCCGGAGATCGTGCAATCTCAATGCCCAAGAAATATTTTGGTTCCCCAGATCTTTTATACGGAAATGTTTGTTGAGATGTTCTTTTAGGGTGCAAATGCTACTCTCATCGTTCCCAGTGATTAAGATATCATCAACATAAATAATAAGAGCAATGATAGTGGTACCTTTGTGCCATGTGAAGAGAGAGTATTCATGCTTGGATTGAGTGAATCCCATATTAGTTAGAGCCTATGTGAATTTTGCGTTCCATTGCCGTGATGCTTGCTTCAAACCATATAAGGACTTGCGTAGACGACATACCATATTCTCCCCCTGTCTACGAAGGCCGAAAGGAAGGTCCATATAAATTTCTTCATGAAGATCTCCGTTGAGAAAGGCATTATGGACATCCATTTGGTAAAGGGACCAATCATGGATGGCAGCAATGGACAAGAAAGTCTGAACAGTGACATGCTTGGCTATGGGAGAAAATGTGTCTTGGTAATCAAAACCTTCTCTCGGTGAAACCTTTGGCAACGAGACGAGCCTTGTAATGCTCAATGGAGCCATTAGCACGGTGCTTGACCTTGTAAACCCATTTGCAACCAATGGGTTTCCTATGAAAGGGACGAGGAACAAGATCCCAAGTGTGATTCTGAGATAGGGCACTAAGCTCATCGGCCATGGCCTAATGCCAATGTGAATAGGAAACAGCTTCAGAGCAACATGATGGTTCCTGGTGTGCAGAAATCTGACTAATGCAAATCCTGTGGGCAGGGGATAGTCGATCATAAGTAACATAGTTGGAAGTAAGGGTAAGTAGTACCTGTGGTAGGCTGGAGGGTAGGATAGACATAGTCATCTGTCCAAACAGGTGGGCGAGTGACCCTTGTGGAAGTCTTTGAGGAGGGGCAGGAACAATAGGTGTATTGTCCAGGGGAGGTAGATCAGAAAACTAGTTCTTTGGAGATGAAGTAGGAGAAGGACCAGGAAGATGTGTCTCTGCAGAAATTGGTTTAGAGGTGGACTAGGGGGGGCCCATGTTTGGAATGGGATCCATGGTATAATAGGGGTTGAACAAGTCTGCTGTGGAAGTATCTTCGAAAAAAATGGAGGACTGTTGGAAGTCATCAGAGGGAGACCTGTCTAAAAAAGGAAAAAAATCTTTATGAAAAACAATATCCCTAGAAACCAAGAAGTTCTTGGCGATGAGATCATATAGGCGATAACCTTTCTGATGCATTGGGTAACCCATAAAAACACAAGGAATAGCCCAGGAGAAAATTTATCATTCCC